>JAODKC010000039.1:16596951-16610665 GCA_026777985.1 Mormyrops attenuatus | reverse complement strand
GGGTCTTCCCCGGGGCCTCCTCCCAGTGGGACATGCCCAGAACACCTCACCAGGGAGGTGTCCAGGAGGCATCCTGACATCCTGCCTCATCTGGCTCTTCTCAATGCAGAGGAGCAGCGGCTCTACTCTGAGTCCCTCCCGAATGACCAAGCTTCTCACCCTATCTTTAAGGCAGAGTCCAGCCACCCTGCGGAGGAAACTTATTTTGGCCGCTTGTATTCGTGATCTCGTCCTTTCGGTCACTACCCACAGTTCATGACCATAGGTGAGGGTAGGAACGTAGATCAACTGGTTAACTGAGAGCTTTGCCTTTTGGCTCAGCTCCTTCTTCACCACGACAGGCCGATGCGTCGCCCGCATCACGGCTAATGCCGCACCGATCCACCTGTCGATCACGAGGCTGTAGTTCGCTCCTTGTTCGAAGCTCCTTATTTGGATTTTTCGGTCCACCTTAAATGCTGCACAGCAGAATGCAATGATGTGATTGCGCATGTAAGGGGGCCATTTTAATACCTTAGACCTCACTGGGCCAGGCAAATAAATAAAGTATTAAATCAGTCTGGGCCAGGACAATGTCACTTTTTCTATATAGCGGGATATCTGATGTGTACTGAGAACTTGATATTTGCCTGGTCCAGAGAGGTTTAAGGTATAAAAATGGGCATGGAAACCTGGCTTCTCATTCACACCTTCATTCATTCATGCCTTGTTTCCATCAGACTTTTAAAGCAATAAGTCAGTCTGTGCCAGATCAATGTCACTTTTTCTATATAGTGGGATACCTGATGTGTACTGAGAAGTTGATATTAGGGTGGGGTGGTGTGGCAGTGCAGTGGTTAGCGCTACTGCCTCACAGCAAGACGGTCCTGGGGTCGGTCCCCGGGTCGGGCGTATGACCTTTCTGTGTGGAGTTCGCATGCACTCCCCATGTTCTTGTGGGTTTCCACTGGGGGCTAAGGTTCCTTCCCCCAGTCCAAAAGTGTGCATGATAGGTTAATTGGCAAATGTAAGTTGACCCCATAATTGTGTGTTCCCTATGGTGTGTTGGTTCCTGCCTATGCCCCTTGTTCCAGGGATAGGCTCTGGTCTCCCCCCGTGACCCCAGTTGGTATTAAGTGGTGATGGATGGATGGATGGATTTTAGTTGTGATTAACATATACTGTATTGCACACATATGCATACATGCCCACAAATTTGGTTGATCCAATGAATAACTTGAATTTTTTTGACATTGTTTATAATGTTACATTTAACCCAGGACTGTGTTACAGCTATCCCTGACTATGGGGTCAATGGTAACATTTCACTCCCTGTGTTCCAAATAATTCATTTTCTGTTTATTTATGATTCAGAGATAATCCTGTGCTGTTTAATAGAAGACACATGTAGGGAGTTTGTATTCTGAAGGCGATTCCATAAAGGAGCTCTGAGGTACAGTCAAAAATGTAAAAAACTTTACAATCGTCCCCAGTCTCCCCTACTAAATTTTTGCTCTAATAAGATAGAATAAGATAAAATGTATTGATCCCAGAGGGAAATTCTTGTGCATTAAACATAAATGGGTAGAATAAAATTCACTTTACAATAAAATTACTATTCATTGCTACCATAGATTCTGACTGACCATGTTTGTTGGGCCTGTCTCAAATCAATATATTTTTTTACAAATTGCACTTTCCATACAGCCTAGACCAAAAATGCACTCAGCTGCTTGAGTGTCATTTAGAGCAATGTGTTGAGTGTCTCAGTTCAAACTTTATAATAAACAGGACTATAAAGCATTTAAAGTGGTCTATAAATAGTATCCCCCGAAGCATGTGTTTAGTATTGCATCTGCTATGTGTATTACCCCGTTCAGTCACCTTAAAAGACCATTACGGACCATAACTTATTCTTTCCTCTTAATGTACTAAAGTATACCTTTTCTGCTTTACCTTTACAGCTTAAGGCCAATTGTTAAGTATCTCGTCAGGAATGTGCTACTTAGCATTCCTTCAGCAGAATGACCATAGCCATAGAGATTTATCTGAAAGTCAGCAAATATACGGTTATATATTAATCTCATTGTTGTTGAAAGGATCGCAGTACTCTGTTTACTGTTTTCTTAATTCAATCTGCTCAGTCGTGCTTTGGTGGGCAGCATGGTGGTGCAGTGGTTCACACTGTTGTCTTGCACATTTCTCGACAGGGTCTGAATGTCTACCATGGCTCTGTCTGTGTGAGTTTGCACATCCTCCCTGCATTTTGCTGAGGTCAATTTGAGTTACCAAATTGCCCATAGTGTGTGAGTGTGCCCTGTGATGTGCTGTAGCTTCTGGCACAGGCTTGGTACCCACTACCCTTTTGGGGATAGGCTTTTGCAATCTCCAGACATGCAGCGAGGCTCGCTGGCTTCTTTAAAGTGCTGCGATGGGCTGGCATCCTGTCCGCAGTGTTGTCCTGTCTTGTGCCCCATGCTGCACTGGAGAGCTCACTGAACTCTTGACTGTATTTGTGCATTTGAAATGCTAGTGAAATAAGTGTACTTGAGTGTGTTTAGTTCTGAATGTATAATTTTTAATTTTGTTCGTTTCAGTCACATTCCATTTCCATCAGTCATATTTAGATGTGTTTATGCTCTAAACTTTTATTGGTGATAAGCTTCAAGAGACTTCTCAGAAATATAGTGTGCAACAGGTGTTTGTCAAGGAGGTGGAAACTAAAACATCCAAATGCAGGAATCCTTTTTTTTAACCAGTCTTAAGCTTTTTGATTTCTCTTGATAAAAATGTATATTTAATGCCCTTGTTAGACGCATGTTTCTATGTGAATGTCTTACTACTTTTCTGTGCACTAAAGCAGAGCCTCACATATGGTTTAAACCACAACTCATTAATGTCCCAGACACATTTGAGGGTAGTGTGCGGCTCAGTGAGCTCTGTCTGTGATCAGAAGGTTGTTGGTTCAAGCCCAGTCTTGGCATGTCTGTAGGTCTTTGAGCAAAGCCCTTAACCCCCAGGTCCCTTTGCAGGTGGCTGCTCTTCATAGCCTGCTAGCTCCCACCTACAGAGAGCAAGCGAGTGGGGGGGGGGTGTAATACTCTGTATTGAGAATCTCCCCACGGGGGTCAATAAAGTATCAATTATTATCTTACACCTGTCATGTCAGGAGTCATAGTTAGTCATAGTTGTCAATATTGGATATACACTATACAGGGAAAGGAGTTATTCTGGGTGGGCTATGTGAGAAATATGAGGGGGAACATTATGATTCTGTTGTAGGTGGGACTCATGTTTTAGATCTTGTCACTTATGGATTTTATATTACAATGTCACTCTCACTCCATCCCAAACTTCAGATCTAGCTCCAAGGAATCACCAGCAATCCCCCTCATTCAAACACTATGTGGGCTATTCAGGTTTCTGATTGTATGCACCCGTGTTGCATTATGGGTCATACTCTTCCTCTTGTACTTGTTGTGTTTCTCCTCCTTAAAATAAGGCCTGTGTGTTGTATCATTACACATTTTACCCCAACACTCTCTTCACAGCTTATCTACCTTTCCACAGCTCTCTACTCTGATCTGGGAATAGTACAGGTAATTTGGTTTGGGGAATTAAAATCTCCAACCAGATCTTCATTTATCAGCTTCTTATCTCTGTGACACTGACTGCCATTTCATCACCATATCATACATGTAGAGTGAATTTTAGTATATGAATTTTTAAATATATTTGTATTATTATGGGCTGGAGTGTATATTTGGGCGACGATGGTTGGCTTTTCAGAGTTAAGAGACTGTTAAATTACAGTTAAAACAGTAGGATCCCCCCCCCGATATCTATATGAGACTTATATCCAAAACTAGATTCCTTTACTAAAAAATGGATTCATGGATAAAAGCAGAAACCAGAAACTGAGGACATTAGGGGTTATTCCCACGATTTACATACATGCTCCCAGATTTGGCAGGAGTGTGAATCAGCGACACAATGCTCCTTCACAAGTGACACGGCATAGGAAGGCTGAGGCCAGTTTGGCAGGCTTTTATTTACCATTTTAAGAAAATAAAGAACAATGCAAAAAAACCATTCAAAGATAACCCAAAAATGTAAACTATGTCAAAAGAGAGAGTCAGTTTGATTAATCACAAGTTAGATGAAAAATGTGCTTAAAACATGCTGTAATGTTTTTGACTATATGAAACAGATACTCCTACTGATGTATTCTGTATGCTTTTTTTGGCTGCCATATTTATTTCTCATTGGAGGGCAGTACTGAGAAAGTTTTAATGCGATGCACCTATTTCTTCTCCTCGATGGTGGGCTTGGTCACTGTTACAGGAATGTTGACCTCAGCTGCCTGGATTGCCAGCTTGGGTAAGGGCACTTCCACTGTCAGCACGCCCTCAGGAGACAGGGACGACACAACCTTCTCAACGTCAACACCCGGGGGTAATCTAAAGCCAGAAGAGAGGATAATAGACCATTCCGGGATACTGTTCTTTCAGCCAGTGTAGACTGTCAATGACATGATAAGCTAACCAAAGAAAAATGGGGGTCAGTATTGGGGGTCAAGACTCCCCCAGAGGCATGTCAAGCTGAATGACCATATAAAGTCAAGTGTGTACTGTTGATAGGCTCCAGCTCCAGCTTACATCAAATGAATGGAATCTGTCTTTCTACCTCATAGCTCTTTTGAAATGCGCTGCTTGAGACGGCAATAGTAGTCTCATAGTATGCTCCTAGTCTTAGGTAAGCCCTGTGTATGCTAATTTGAACAATTGAAAAGAAAGGCTTATTGTATACTTTTGGCCAGTGTTTCTCAACCCAGTCCTTGGGGACCCCAAGACAGTCCACGTTTTTGCTTCCTCTCAGCTCCTGGTTGTGACCATGGACATGGAATAATCTGGAGAGCAACCTAAAATTAGCCAAATTTATTTCATTGATTAATTTATGGGCATCATAAGGAATTTGGTGAAGGAGACATGTAGTTCTTTTATGTTTCAATGGCTGTCTAATGTGTGCATTTTGTTATATCATATTGTATATGCTGTATTTTTAATGTTGCTTAGCCAGGTCACTCTTGTAAAGGAGATTTTTAATCTCAGTGGGACCTCCTGGTAAAATAGAGGCAAAAATAAATAAATAAAATTGGATGGGAGCAAAAATGTGGACTTTCTGTGAGTCCCTGAGGACAGGGTTGGGAAACATTGCATTAGGGCTCTACAGCTCAGTCAAGTGCTAGGAGAGGTACTTACGTGTATTTCCTGGTGAAGCATCTGGAAATGAATCCATGCTCATCCCTCCTCTCCTCATGCTTCCCTGTAGATAAGATAAAATGGCACGGCTGCCATCAGTGCAGGTATGCAATATACTCAAGATTAGCATCAATATGTGTGTATGTGTGCAACCAGCTTCCCTGCTCTTTGGGTAATGTCCCTACTAACTGGCTCTTGCGCAGTCCCATCAGCTGATGCAGAAATGCAGCCCCTGGTAACAAAAACTTTTGTTTGCTTTGACTACTGGCCCCAACAAGAGTGACATTACTGACCTCTGCCACCTGAGGCTTTGCGCTAATCTCTGGCCTTTTCTACTAAGCTCCTGTGAGCCCCATGGAGACCTCAAGCACAAAGAGACTGAACAAGAATGATATAGTCCAGCAGTTTTATATTTAGTTCAGTTTCCATATTTGTATCAGCTTTCATTTGAAAAGCACTATGATTTGTTTTCTCTCTGCCATCCATTTAAGTATACATACAAAACTGCTATACCTTCACAGTTGTTAAACACAATGTTCGGTAATTGGTATGATGTGTTTCATATGTGAATTACAATATGAATTCACTTCACATGCTGCATATGAGAGGATTTCAGGAACAGTGAATTGTCGGACTTTTGACAGTCAGCAGAAATCCCTTACAGTAGCAGTGAATGAGTTGCCGGCTACCACTTAAATTGCTCTGCTTTACACCCAGTGTATGCAGGAGGATTGTGTTAGACAGCAAGAGAAGTGAAGTCACATATATACCAAAGCATAGTGTGTCATCACCTTCTCGCCAGTGTATTTGCAGTGGTTGTGCAGAACAAATGAAACAACTGGCTTATGAACCTTATTAGGTACACCTTCCTCCCAAAAAGAGTCTCTGGGACTCAGATAATTGCATCATATAAAAACCATTTCCATATACAAAGTACAAGAAAAGTAACAGTGTGCACTCACCAGTGATCTCCAGCACCCCATCCTTGGTCTTCACAACCAGTTCCTCAGGGGAAAAGTGGTTGACGTCCAGGCTAACTTTCCACTGGTCCTGTGACTGCTTGACCTCAGATATGCCACTGCTGAGTTGACGGGACAGGGCCCGAGAATAGGGGGACTGCAGTAGTGGAGTTGTGGGGTGACTTGGAGCGTGGAAAGGGCTGAGAGGACCAGCAGAAGCCCCCACCTCAGGGTTGGAGACTTGGGGACGGAGATAGCCGGGCCAGTGCGTGCTGGGCCACTGGTGCCAGTCCTCGAGGATGGCAGGCATACCAAAAGACTGGTCAAAGAGGCGGCTTCCGTGGTGCCAGTCCCGGAACGGGTCCCAGCTCGGGTGACGCAGGAATGAGAGGGGCACGTGTCTCTCAGACATGGTGGTGAAAGGACTTGCTCAGCCTCTGGCGACTCTGGTGATTGCCCCTCATTCGCTTGCTTTTTATACTTTTCCACAGCCCTCCCTAACTATTTATGGAAGGGTCGAGTCTAACTGGAATGGAACGCGACTGAAAAGGCCACTCTAGCACAGCAGCTTGACAAATCTCTGTCTTGGCTCTAGTGCTACAGAGGGAGTCCAAGTCTCTGTCAGCCACAGCTTCTCCCAGCCGTAACACAAAAAAGGTCACATCTCTCAGTTAAATGGAAACTAGCATTTGTTTCTCATAAGCACTGCGATGGGAATGCAGCAGCAGAATGTAAGAAATTAATCTGGAAGAAAGTAATGAGTCTTAAGATGTTGTTGCCCACAAACATGACTATTCATCTGGGTTGCCCTACAGACTCATTTCCATGCATCAAATTCAACTGACCACCACTGGTTAATAGCTCTGACCCTATTTTCATCAGTTGCCAAAAACACACAGTCTTAAGTAAGATAACAGTTATATCACTTGATCATTGACCTTTTGCCTATGGTGCGCTGGTACACTAATGCGCAGGGTGTTTGTTATGGACAATCCATTGCTTGCACAGAAATGGTGGAACTTGTAGTTGCGTAGAAGCAACTATCTTGTACTCTGGAAAAAACTCTGAGCCAACTCAGTAGGAGAGATTCGACCCCTGATCAGGAAGCCGACATTTTGCATAGAGGTAAGACTCAGTATATCTATGTGATAGATCTTGCTATCTCCTGTAATAAGCGGTTTCAGAAAATGGATGGATATTATTATTATTATCATCATTATTATTATTACTTTTATTTTGTACTGTATTCTTTTTCTGACTTACCTACAAATTCGACTTCAAGACAGACTTAGGGAAGGGATCTCATCGGTACATACTATTTATATAGGCCTACATGCCTTATGAGAATATAAGAACATAATTTGCAGGAAGTTAATGTGCCTTCACATGTTTGTGGCCATGAAGATGTCCTCCATATGAACAGGTTTGCTCATCTAAATTCTATGAATATCAACATAGGTAATGCGTTCAGAATGTGAAATACATCCTTTTTTGCATTTTTCTATACACTAGCTCATAGGCGACTCTTGCTCCAGCACTACAAGGGGGTGCAAGGTGAGACGGTCAATCATTCATCCAGGAAAAAAAAAGTTTGTAAAAAACACATTTACTGTAACTTGCAGATCATTCAAATGACTAACATGAGTCTTATTTTTAAATACACATTTACAGTATAATTTTTACTTATTAATAGGGGGCGGCACGGTGGTTAGCACTGTCACCTCACACCCCTGGGACCTGGGTTCAAGTCTCCGCCAGGGTTCCATGTGTCTGGAGTTTGCTTGTTCCCCCTGTGTCCTAATGGGGTTTCCCCCTACTGTCCTAGAACATGCTGAGGCTAATTGGGGTTATCAAACTGCCCAAAGACGTGCATGTGTGAATGACTGCTGTGTGATGGGTTGGCATCCCATCCTGCATGGTTCCCTGCCTTGTGCCCGTTGGCTCCAGAACTCCCCCCTCCTCCACAACACTGAATAGGACAAGTGGTTTCAGAAAATGGATGGATGTTCAAGTAGCATTTTCTACAGACTAGTAATATTCACCTATGTTATAGCTACTACTACAGTGAATTTATAAATGTTTTGTTCACAATCATAAAAATATTATAAGGTATGAAAAATTGATGATGCTGTGAGAGATGTGTGTGTAAGATGGAAAAAATAGGCGCAAAAAATTTGATGGTTATCAGGAAAAATGAGTAAATGCTCTTCAGTATTTCATGCAGTCTAAAAATGCATCGTGCAATGTTCCATTGATAACATACAAAACATGCGTGCAGTCTTATCAGGCTTGCAACAGCTATTACCATGGCAACATAGCTTGCAGCTTAGTTCCATTTTTTTCTTATAGAAGTAATGATTTCTGTTTATTGAATGGAAAAGGTGATCAGTATCTTTTTTAGAGCAGGAGTCCACATTGGTGTTTTGTTCTTTCTTTTTCAAATTGCTTGTTTTTTACGTTATGAAAAGAACTTTTACTATTATTTATTATCCAATTTTAGTTAGAGCATTATGACCTCAAATTTGGAGGCATTGATTCTCATCCCTGCATGTGTTTGAGGTCTTGGTCAGATAAGGCCAGAAGCATAACATCATCTGCATGTAGCAGGGATATCAAATTCGGCCCACAAACTGGACACCCTTCCAGACGTTGCTGTACCTTGATGACCTGTCCATGAAAATGATCAACGGCAGAGGAGACAAGACACACCCATGCCAGAGGGCATCATCCACTCTAAATGGCTTTTATTTTGTGCCAAGGATGTGGACACAAACCATTCATACAGAAACCAAATAGCCCCATAACATTTCAGCTCCTCCCACAGGGACTGTTTAGCATGTAGTATCACACAGGGACGGTATGTGCTGGGGCACACATTCATAAACCTTCTCCAAGTGTACAGCAAAGGCATTACCAGGTTGGAATTCGTGTCAGAACATTTGGGGGGTCCACTGGTGGGCAGTTGTGGATCGGGGGGTGTGCCAATCTGTTTGATGGGCAACTGATCCTTTTGTGTTGGCACTACCCACCCCGTGCCCACCCATAGATACATACTGTTTACATGTATGTACAGTATATATACTTTGACAGTGAGAATTAGAATTATAAACTTCAATGGGAACACATGCTCTCCTGTAGATGGCAGTGTCACTCTGTTGTTAATACTGAAAAATGCAAAAATTATTGTCATTCTTTAAACAATGGATGTCATTCTTTGCAATTCTTTTAACAAATTAAGTTCTGTGTCCTTCTTGTACAGAAGAGGTGCTGAGCTTTCACTGGTCTCTGTGCATAATCACATCAAATTGAGAAGAACATTTAGTGACCGGGCCTAATAAACTACCATCATTTTAGCTTTATTCAGGAGCACAGTACTTTGAGACCACATCTATAACTACACATCCACTTATGCAGATCATATCCGTGCAAATGATAAAACCATTTTTAGCTGACACAAGAAATAATTTCAAGACATGTTTGGTTTTTTTACCACTGCTCTGTGCTGACTTTATTTGTCAACAGGTACTAACACAAGGCATCCTTTATGTGCTAAAAACCTGCCTCTGGAGAAAATGTGCTACACCAGGTCTGAGGCATTTGGGACATAAAATTACTTCTTGCTATTCATTAGCAAGGAGCCGCATAAGGGGAAGGCACTGTGGCTTCATACTTCCAGGGTGGGAGTTTGAATCATACGCCAGGGTCTCGGTGGATATTGCATGTTCTCTGGAATCCTTCTGTTCTAGGGGCTCTGTGTGACACTTACGCATGTACAAAGAAGACTGCCATTTTGCCAAGAGAAGCACATTTTAATGTTCTCTGCAGTTCCAAGACATATGGCCCCACAGTGACAACAGGGAACATCCGGCATCAAACAGTTGGAATGGGCAAAAACTCATCTTGCTGGACATTTAAGTAACCCAAATTAATTTCACGTGAATTGTGAAAATAATGTTTGTAGTATTTGGCAAATGAAATGAATTACATTTGTTATAATAAGTTCAAAATTAAAAGATAAAAATGAAGATAAAAAGTCCATGAATTTGTCTATTTGTCTTATTGTTAAACCATCTTAAAATCAAGCAATGTATATTTATTTTCTTTTAGAAAGTTTTTTTATTGTTTAATTTTTTAATTGTTTCTATTATTTCAGTTCAGGCTTTCCAGCGGCTCATGAATTTATACATGCTATATATGCAAAGCCGGACACACCATGTCAGTCTCTGCTTCTCTCTCCTCAGGCTGCAGACTTTATCACAGACTGGGAGCATAATGCTGTTTGCCTGTAGGCACATAGCTGACAGGAGGCATTGATGCTGAGCAGCGAGAGGGAGTAATGCCCAGCAATGTAACTCACCAGAGGGAATACAAGTCAATTCCATGTTCCTTGGGCCTCTTTCCAGGGATAGATATATGACAATGTGTGTTAATGTTCTTTTTAGCTAGTGGGCGTAGATGTCCCCTGGACTCCTGTTGTGTGAGTTTACAGACAGGGCTATGATGTTTTTCTGTTAAGTGTTGATGCGAATACTGATAGCTCTGCAGGGCTGCTGAAATATGCACATAAAGGTATACTATACACCATGCATGTATTATAAATTATAATATCCTGTGATCCTGACCACGATAAATGGTTAGATGAAGGATGGATGGATGGATGGATGGATGGATGGATGGTTACTGTTGAGCTACATATCTGACCAATTTTTGAGAGAAAAGTTTATGATAGAATTAGAATCAGGTCAAAATCTTAGACTTTGAAAGCCAGCATCATCCCACCTCTGCCCTCTGTGGAGTCAGCATGTCTGTCTCTCTGTTAGCATCTCTGTTAGGAATTAGCATGTTCCTCCTTTGTCACATAGTTTCCCTCACCCAGTCCAAACATGTGCTATTAGGTAATTAACATCTTTAAATAACCCATAGTGTGCTCTGAATGGACATGCCTCCCAGTCAGGGTGTACGTGTCCTATGCTGCCTGGAATAGGTTCCCGACCCCCTAGTTATCATGTGATAAGTATCTTTGCAGCTGTGTTCTGCGTTCTGGTGCCCTTTATAGACACCAGGCTCATTATGACCCTGCCTTCAATAATCAGCTAAAGAAAATGGTTAAATGGGTAGATGGATACATTTATTGTTATGGAATAAATAAAGCTTTGAAACCCAGAGCAGTTGTGGTCAGGAATTCCATGGGGGAGAAAAGTGGTGAGCACATTTTGATCAGCTGGTCATGTGTGCATTCTCAGAGCTTGGCAGTCTTACATTACATTATGTATGAGATATTAAGCTATGTTATATTAGACATAATGAATTTTTGAGACAACTCTAAATCATTAAACCATCAGAGGGTTTACACATCAATTACAAATATTATTACAGTAGATAATCAGGGTCATTCAGGTAATTCATTAGGTCCATCACCCTCTTCATGTTAACAAACTGCTCCAAAAAATCATTTAAGCTGAAAAAGGGATATCAAGTGAGGAAATAATTGGGAAATAGAACAGCTGTGCGCAAGAAGAGCATCTCAGAAAATACATCTCCTCCCTGTCATTGTGGTCTGTCAAGAAAACTGCAGCAGTATGACAACGGAGCTCCAATCCATTCGGGTTAAAATGAGAAGTGGCTTGAGTGGGCAGGTTTTCACCAATTCTGGTCAAAGGAGTGGAAAAACATTGATTCATCTGATGAATCTGAGACAGATTTGCCATAAACAGCATGATTCCATGTTTCCACATGCCTGGTCTCAATACACAGGCTAGTGAAGGTGGTGTAATTGTGTGGAGAATGTTTTCTGGGTACCTATTGGGTCTCTCCATATGAAATGACATACGCTGCATTCCACAGTGTATCCAGGCATTAAAAATTACTAGATGCATCGTATCATGGTTGCAGTGTACACTTTCTGAGACTAACACATCAAACAGGGTAATATGCAATATTATTAAGCATGCCCAAGAAAATATAGTGGTGCCTACAGTTCACGAACGCTGTGGTTTATGAACAATTTGGTTCAAAAACCAAAAATTTTGTGAAAAAAATGCATTGAATCACACATAAAAATTTGGTTCACGTACTGATTCCTCGACCAGATTCCTTTTTTTATACTAATGTAGCGACGGCGGGGCGCATGTCCCAGCATGCCTCACGTGCAATTGTAAATAGAAGGACCACAACAAGCACCCAACGAGCACCGAACCCAAATACACAGATGGGAAACACAAGGTTGTCAGACGCTGAACTGCAAGATGCACAAATGGTGGAAGATCTACACACGCTAAATACACGCGAGGATCGGACTGGGTACACATAAGACACGGGCAAACACACGCTTGACTATAGGGAAATGCAACCATTAAACATTAACAACAACAACAATACGAGGGTTAAGGACTGTTAATAAAGAGCGTCTGCTCCCGCAACGCCCGTCGCCACGCTATATTGTGTTTTTCTTTAAAGTTTCTACTATAAAAAACAGAAAATGAATTAACAAAAATTATTATTTGGTATGCTTGTGAACGAATGAACGAATTTCAGTGTTTTCTTATGGGGAAAATTGCCTTAGGTTGCGTAAAGATTGGTTCACGACCACTTTCCTGGAACAGATTGTGTTCGTGAACCGCAGGCAGCACTGTATTGAGAATATTAGTTTTTTAGGAACCCAGACCTCAACCCAACACACAATCTGACTGCAGGAAGAAAGTACTACTGTCACAATGCCATTGCATCAGCATGGTCCCACACCCCCATGACACACCCTGTGTAATACATTGAGCAGAATGTCCACCAGTTATAGAAACTATCAAGACAAGGGGTCAGCCCCTTCAGTTCTAGAGCACCATATATATCATTCATAGCTGTTTTTAGTTTAATTGAGATAATTATTGACTTACCTCATGATTCAAGGGTAAGTTAAATTTAAATGTACTCCAACTTTGGCACCTGAGATCCTGAAACAGTGACACAAACACAGATAATACAAAAATAGTGCTGTCATGTTTCAAAAATGACAATTATAATAAATATGCTTTTATAGTATACATCACATGGCACAAAGGAGATAAAACAGAATTCTAATAACAGAACCCAGGTCCACAAAAGAAAGCTTAACTTTATTGATTGGTACATGACTAAATTAGAGAATTAGGATATCAAAGATTTACAGACACAAATACACATACACATACACACTTTGCAAAGATGTTCCATGAAAATGCCTTGAAATCACTATATAGCTACCACAGTCTTTTTCACAGTTAGATGAATGCAGCTGATAAACAGTTCAGTTATGGATCACTAGATCAGTGAGTATGAAAAATTATATTAACAGAATACAGTGCCGCCCCTGGCCAAATTGGGGCCCTACGCAGAATTGTATATTGAGCCCCCCCCCATTACAAAAAAAAGAAAAAATGAGTAAAAAAAAAATCCACTAACAATTTTTTCCTTTTCCTGTGCACTCTTTCCTAACAACTTTTATACAACGTTCTTAGCGGTAAATTGATCTTGACAGCTGTT
>JAODKC010000039.1:16580467-16590471 GCA_026777985.1 Mormyrops attenuatus | reverse complement strand
TGTGGAATCCTCCCGTTTACCAGCTGTTGTTCGTTTCCTGCTCGTCACCTCCTGTATTTAGTCTACGTTCTGTTCAGCCCCGTCAGATCCGTCATTGATGTTATGCTGTGTGGTTGTTGTTTCCTCCCGTATGTTCCCCTGACTGCCTATTTCCCCGTAATAAACCCCGCTTTCCCCGCAACTCAGACTCGCTCGCCTGCTTCCCCGCTCACCGTAGCACCGACGCTGACAGATACTCTAACTACACGCTGTACAAAGAAGTGCTTTCTCAAATCCATTTTAAAATGTTCTCCCGCTAATTTCTTCTTATTGCCATGAGTTCTAGTATTTAAACTAATACTGAAGTAGCCATCATCCCAACATCCTATTGGTCTTTTTTATGGCTTCCCCACACTGGCGAGAGTGGGACATGGAAGCATCAACATACACACCAAGGACTTTCTCATAATCAGCTACCTTTATTTCAGTGGAACCCATAAATATCTGTACTTTATATTTCTGCTCCCTGCATGGATTACCTTAAATTTATCTACCCTAAATTTCATCTGCCAGGTATCAGCCCAGTCATTAATTAATTCAAGATCCTATTGCAGCCTCTGTGCTGCTAGTTCAGTATCTGCTACACCACCCACCTTGGTGTCGTATGTAAAATAATCCAGTTTACTGTATGTATTGGTGTCAATATCATTAATGTAAATTAGGAACAATAGTGGTCCTAAAATTGAACCCTGCGGTACCCCACTATGAACGCACAACAGTGCACAAAAGTGAAAATATTATTAACAGTTTTGTTTTCCCTTGGCATCCTCTTTTGTGACCAATAACCAATCAGCCATAACATTAAAACCACCCATCAAATATTGTAGGTCACCCTCGTGCTGCCAAAGCAGCTCTGACCCATTGAGGCATGGACTCCATAAGACCTCTAAAGGTGTCCTGTGGTATCTAGTACCAAGACTTTAGCAGCAGATCCTGTTCTGTAAGCAGTGAGGTGGGGCTTCCATGAATCACACTTATTATCCAGCACATCCCTCAAACGCTCAATCGGATTGGGATCTGGGGAATTTGAAAGCTAAGTCAACACTTAAATTCTTTTTCATGGTCCACAAACCATTGCTGGACAAGTTTTGCAGTGTGGCAGATTGCGTTGTACTGCTGAAAGAAGCCTATGCCATTGGGGAATACCGTTGCCATGAAGAGCTGTACTTGGTCTGCAACAATGTTTAGGTAGGTGGTATATGTCAAAGTAAAATCTGTATGGATGCTAGGACCCAAGGATTCCCAGCAGAACATTGCCCAGGGCATCACACTACCTCCGTCTGCTTGCCTTCTTCCCATAGTGCATCCTGGTGCCATCTCTTCCCCGACACAGACACTCTGAGCTGCCCTCATAATGTAACAGAGAATGTTACTCATCAGACCAGGCCACCTTTTTTCTATTACTCCATGGTCCTGTTCTGACACTCACATACCCATTGTAGGTGCTTTCTTTAGTGAATAGGGGTCCGCATGGACAAATCTGACCAGTCAGCCCCAAACACAGAAAGCTGAGACGCAGAGTGTGTTTATTCTCACACTTTTCCATCATAGCCAGCATCAACTTTTTCAAACATTTGTGCTAACAGTAGCTATTCTGTGGAATCAGCCCAGACGGGCTAGCCTTCGCTCCTCACACACATCAAAGAGCCTTGGATACCCACGATCCCGTCACCAAGACCACTTATGGTAGGTACTGACTACTGCATACCGGTAACACCCCACAAGACCTGCTGCTTTGGAAATGCTCTGACCTAGTCGTCTAGCCATCACAATTCAGCCCTTGTCAAAGTCACTCAAATCCTTACACATTCCCATTTTTCCTGCGTTCAACACATCAACTTGAAGAACTGACTGACTATAATTACACCATTGACAGATGTTATTGTACTCAGATAATCAATGTTATTCACTTCATCGACAGTGGTTTTAATGTTATGGCTGACTGGTGTATATATGCTGAGCATTTACTCGCTGTTGTGCTACTATGTATTCTGACAGTTTGAACGGTAATGGATCACCTTATTGATTTTTACTTTGAACTTGGTGTTACATACACAGATACTGGGAAGTAGGAAGAGGGGGGGCATGTACCCCCCAACATTTTATTTGGATACATTCATCCATCCCTCAAACAGACCTTTTTGTTTAATTTATTAAGTGATGTCCCCCCATTGTAAAACTCCATTATAAATCTCCTTCACCATTGTTGTCGCACACACTTATACTGATCCATCTGTCTATCCATCCATCCATCCATCTATTTATTTTTAAATCAGCAGTTCTGTGCTCAGGTGTGACTTGGGTGACAACCACCTCACCATAGTGGTGCTCTAGCTCTCAGCCCGTCAGGGCAGGGCACACAGGACTGAGCCCTCCAGGCAGAACTATCAGTTCATCTGAACTTTTACATTGGGTCCCCATTGAATTTATGCTTCCTCCATTTTATATGATATTTAAAACATGCAAGCTGAGACCCTGGATTCCTTTAAATCAGAGCTAGGTAAGATTTTAACTACTCTGAGCTATTAGTTCAGTTCTCCCCAAACAAGCTTGATGGGCCAAATGGCCTCCTCTCGTTTTTAAATTTCTTATGTTCTTATGTCAGCCCACCCTGTAGGAGGATTGTATATAACTTCACACGGTACCATCCGCATCAAGCAAGGACCATCATCCGCCACAGTGATACAGTCTCCCATGATGTGTGATACTCAGTGTGTGCTGCTGTCTTTGCTCTTTGCCCGCATTTGTAACAACAGTCGAGTTAATGAAAGGTGAAGGATCCTTCAGGTTCCAAAAAACATTAAAAAACAGTGATACAGAGAGGAGAGATGAAGTTTTATCTAGCAAGTCCCACTAGATAAAAGTGGATCATACTGAGAAGTTTTTTCAATTGCTTTGGAGCATTTCTAAAATGTCAATTAACATTTGCAACACAACAAGTATAATCCTCACACCATAATGTCACTTGTGCACAGCAGGACATCATTTCTCATTGCTTCACACAATTTTCCATATCTTTTACAGTTTTTCTTGATTGCTTTGGCACATTTAATGAAACATACTTAACATTCTCAAGACTATTAAGAGCATTTCTCAAAACAGTTCATGCATATAGCACAACACTATGGTTTAGCTGCAAAAGCCTGTAACTTAGCCAAAACTATTACAGTTTTTCCCAATTGCTAAAACACTATGTCATGAACATTAAGCTGGATGACGATATGCTTTAATTCAGTCCTCAAAATGACCAAACTATTTCCAGAATTAAACACTGTGTTCCTGCTGTTAGTGTCATATCAGAGATTGGTCGCACCATTTCAGCAGATTGTTAAACACACACCCCATTGGTAAAGCACATTTATCACCAAACAACCAATCAGAATACACTCCTCTCTGTAATCAAACACAAGGGCCCAAAACGTAAGATCAATTAGCACTTAACACTCCATCTGAAAACACTGTGTGTCAAATTGCTTCACGCATGATGCTCAACTACGAACTGCTTATAAATGATGCTGTTTGTGTGTGTGTGCATTTACTATGGTTGTTTTTCAATAACTCTATGATGGATAACAGATAGAGAGCTGGAAGAGGGAGAGTAAGGTGAAGGTGAAGAACTGTAATATCAGATGATATCCGTGTAACTGTGGTTGTCCATGTGCTTGTCCATGGTTTGACAATGAGAGAAGCTGGGCTACGTGTGCATCTAAATCTCAGTCGGTGTACAGTTGCTTGCATAATCCATAGTTTCAGAATTGAGAAGAGGTAAAGCACTTTAACTTTATGACAATTAGCAGACTTACACTGAATAATTACAGGGACAGTTTCTTGGAGCTGCTACAAAATGTTCATATTGCAACAACTGGAGAGATCCTACACATAAATGATTCTGTACTTAGATCTCACACCATATTTTTTTGTAAACTGGATACAATATAGATATTCAATGTGTGTGTATGTTTTGTGTGTAGAGCTGAAAGGCAAGGCAGGCAATGACTCCTGTCAGATGAACAAGAATAATAATATAAATCACATCAGCATTTCTACTATTGACCGCATACTGCGTCGTAACAACATAACATGAAGCAGGTGTATGAGGACCCTTTTGAAAGGAATTTGGATCGAATCAAGACCTAACACCTGTAGTATATACAGGTAAGATCACTGCAACCTCACACTGTAATACTAGGTTATGATGCAGTAAAAAATACGGTACTAATTTAGTGAACATGTACTAAACTCCAACTTTTTCCTGTACAGTGTGCTTACCTTTCTTCCTAGAGAATTTTTGAACTTGATGCCAGTGACGAGCCATATGAATATATCTTTGTTGATGAGGCTGGATTTAACCTCACCAAAAGATGCGACCATCTGTGCAGCGATAAGCGAGCATTGCTATGTTTTTGGTTCCCACAGTATATGATTTGTTGTCATTTTGTTGTTCTTGTATTGCCATTTTGCTGTTTTTGCGTCATACAGTGCTGTGTGACTTTTTTGTTCGCTATTGTACTGTCTTGAGATCTGAAGTAGTTACATGTGTATGAGAGTGCTTTCTTTTGCCAGTGAACTTTACACACTGTAATGTAGAGCCTTGCAGTTTTGAAACTGGTGTCTTTGACATGAAGAAGTATCAATTTGCTAAAGAAAAATGATCAGTGAGAAAATGGTAACAGATTATCATTTAGAACTGTGGAGCTTCGGAGCTTACTTACACTGACACAGAAATGTTCACAAGTCATTTTTTCCAAGTCCAAGTCAAGTCTCAAGTCTTTGTACTCGAATCCAAGTCAAGTCTCTAGTCTTTGAGGGGCAATGCCAAGTCAAGTCTTGAGTCTTTTGTCCCAAGTCCAAGTCAAGTCTCAAGTCTCAAATGACTCAAATGAACGTTCTCTCACCGGATGCTATCTGAGATAATACTGCATTGTTATATGTTTTGGATTGAAAGCATGTACTGTACTATCATCTATTATTATACACTACAGTATCAAAATATTAGAGCAATATTAACAGTAATACTGCAGTGGAATAGGCCTACAGTATTTTAGTGATAGAAGTTCTGAAAGATTGATAGCTGGTAAACAAGGTTACCATTCTGATCTATTACATGGGCAGTTGTGATTAGTCTGCTGAATATAACTGGCTGTGGTCTACAACAGAAACAAATATAATCAGTAAATTATCACAGTCTTACAGCTGGCTTCTGCAATTTGGTGGCTACTTAGATTGTTACATTGCAACATTCATTATAATGCAAACTCGCATATTCTAAATAATACAAATTAAGTACAGACTCAGATCATGTTACAATCCGCGGGCCGGCGGGCGGAACAAGCAGGCGAGCAAGCCGTAAGTGTAAGGAAATCTGGGTTTATTCAGGGGTTAAAGGCAAACGGGGACGCACACCACAGACTAACGTTAATGACAGACCTGGGGAAACAGACTAAAACGCTAAATACACAGGACTACAGGCAAGGAAACTGGAACAACAAGTAAAACGGCAGGATTCCACACGAGGTAAACGAGCGGGGCGTGGTCCACATAGGGGCTGAACGAAGGATCGTGACAGATCACAATATATTAAGTCAGATTAATAATATTAATGTCAGTTAGTTAGATAAATCTCTCACCTACTAAATATATACGGCACGGTATATTAACAGGCAACTCCGGAAAGAAACTTAACTCGCATTAACATAACACGATTTCGCGTTAATGATTAGATCTCCGGTTTACTCTAAATTAACAATGTTTATGTTTTACTGTAAAATACAAACCAGGATTTAACATATTAGTTACCCATTAAGTCAATCAAGCACAGCAACAGATAAATGGTATAACAGACATTCGCGGAATTTCATGCCTCCATTACTCCAGCAGGTAATGGAGTGATGATCAGTGACACGTATTATGCACGCTACCATGTCCGTCCAGTCAGCTACCGATTGCGTCTTTAGGGCTTTCGTACAACATTGGGAAAATTGAAATGAATGAAATGAAATAAATAATTCCATGAAATGAACATTGTTCACGAGTCACAACACCCAATTCCAAGTCAAGTCTCAAGTCGTTGAGGGCAAGTCACAAGTCTTTGTTTGTGTGACTTAAGTGTGACTTGAGTCTGAGTCTGACACTTGAGTCCCCATCTCTGCACTGACATGCTGACAATATATCTAAATGTTTTGATGCTGAAGGTTAAAAAGATGCTGATTGTACTTTGGTGGCACTGACTAATTCATTGGTGGAATTATTTGCTTTTGAGACATGAGTTAATAGTGTTGGGTAAGTTACAAGCTTTTGCAACTAAACCATAGTATTGTGCTATGTGCTTGAACTGTTTTGAGAAATGCTCATATAGTCTTGAGAATGTTAAATATATTTCATCAAATGTGCCAAAGCAATCGAGAAAAACTGTAGTTAGAATTAAAGATTATAATCACGCATTGATTCACTCCTGTGATTCGCCTGGCTGATAATACAGTACATGTTTTATATACATGAAATCAACACCCTCAAGACTGGAGAATTCAACAGTGCCATCGCATAAACTGAGATAAATCATCTGTCAAACACAAATCTATCAAATCAAGCAAGATATCATATAACATAGTGAAAACTGCCACCTACGAGAAAATCCACACTGCCTCATCATCTTCTTTTTCGAGACTGCTTTCATAGCCTGAGAAATGGAAAAATAGAAAGGACATTTGTAGAGGAACAATGAAAAAGCCTTAGTAATACACTGCAGTTAATCAGTAAAGAACATCAATGATGGGAGAAAGACAGATACTCTTACTAAATAATGTAAATAGTCTGGTCAAGTGAAGCTAGCCATCATCTATTACAATAGATACAAATTAATGTGATAAATTTTCACATGAATGGTCTGGTTGTGCATTTTAAATTAGGATCTGTATGTGCCATAGCACCTGGTCAGTTACAGTATATGCCATCCAAGGCATAGCAATTGTCTAATGAGCATAACTTTTGTTGCTTATAGCAGGAAAACTGAACATTACCAAGCCCTAGCAGAGATACTGTCACAGAGCCAACAACAAAACTCACATAATAATTGTTGTCATCTTGATTGTATGCCAGTTTTACCACCCCATAGGATCCCTGGGAAAAAGCAAAAGGCATCCAAATGGAAAACATGAACATATTTATGTTGACCTGCAAAGTACTTCACAAAAAATACTATTAAGCCCCTACTGTATCTTCTTTGATCTTCTTGTTGGATAATAATTTTACAATCTGGACATCTCACCTTTCCAATTTCACTCTTCAGCTTGTATTGGTTTAGCTGGACACAGTCCTGGGGAAGATGAGACATCTGTGATTGCAAGGCTACAATGATTTATTACAGTTTTTCTGAATTGCTGAAACACTGAACTTCATTCTTGGAGCAAAACCACCAATTGCCAAAACTCATTTATTGAATCAGTCACTCATTTGGCGATCGAAACTTTAAACAGTGCTCACCTAGTTAGCCACATTCTTATTCATCAAACACATTTTGCACTGCGGTGAACATTGATGCATTGATGTGGTGAACACAGACCACAAAAGCTAAGTGCATCCATCACACAATAGTCATAAATCATAAACACAATGACTCAAAACTGTTGATACATGTTTCTAAACATGAGAAGAAGCCAAAGAGTGATTAGAACACAGAATATGTGCTGGGTGAGAGTGCAACTGCCATAGGTGGGTTCAATCTCAAGGTATAAATGGGTCACATGCAGGATTCTTGCCGCATCGCCCAGCAATGGAGAGCATTCCCTGTGATGTTGACAAAGTTCTCTGTCCTGACCCAACCCTGAGACATGGTGATGAAACACAATGAATATTCTTGCTTGACTCTGGCTTGGCAGTTGCACATCATTGAACTATAATATGCCTTTCATAAGGATTTTTTACTGTGTCCTTTACAGTAACTTTTTGTAGTACTGAATATTGCAGACATTGCATATCAGTTTAGTATAATTGTATGCAAATATTTTTAATAAACAGCTATTTTTTTGCTATAGTCTTTTGGTTTCCAGTTTTGCAGCCATAAGACCATATCCACAGTAAACGTTTCTCTACATGCCAGCACCAGTTTTGGCTAGTGTTTTCAATTTTTCGCTATAGTGTATAATGACTGCTCAGTAGTCTTTTATGTGTGTCTGCAGGTTTGAGAGGGACATATTCACACCCCTCACCCACTCCAGTCCAACGACAACGGCAACCATCACACCTCACACCCCCCTACCATCCACCCCCATCAACTGAGGTCCCAGGAACTCAGGTCCCACTCAGAATACACAAAGAGAATGTGAGCCGGCTCTTCCAGAGACAGAAAATCAGGAAGGCACCAGTGCCAGACGGCATCTCCCCCTCTTGCCTCAAAACCTGTGCTGACCAGCTGGCTCCAGTCCTCACTCAGATCTTCGACAGATCCCTGGAGCTGTGTAAAGTACCCACCTGCTTCAAGAAACCCTCCACCACTGGACTGAATGACTATAGACCCGTCGCCCTGACATTGGTGATCATGAAGTCCTTTGAATGTCCGGTGTTGGCCCATCTGAAGAATGTCACGGGACAGCTGCTGGATGCCCTGCAGTTTGCCTACCGGGCAAAAAGGTCAGTGGATGATGCAGTGAACATGTGACTGCATTACATTCTGCAACATCTCGACCACTCAGGGACTTATGCGAGGATCCTGTTTCTGGACTTTGGTTCAGTGTTCAACACCATTGTCCCAGAAATCCTCCCCCCCCCCCCCGCCCATCAACTCTCCCAGCTGAACGTATCTCCTGCCATCTTTCAGTGGATCACAAGCTTCCTGACTGGCAGGGAACAGCAAGTGAGGCTGGAGGAGATCACCTCTAATGTAGGGACCATCAGCACTGGTGCTCCTCAGGGTTGTGTCCTATCCCCCCTGCTCCTCTCCCTCTACACCAACGACTGCACCTCCATGGACCCAGCTGTGAAACTCCTGAAGTTTGCGGACGACACCCCAGTCATCATATTTATCCAAGATGGCAACGAGTCTGCATATCGGTGGGAGGTTGAGTGGCTGGTACTTTGGTGCAGCCAGAACAATCTGGAGCTGACCACGCTCAAGACTGTGGAGGTGACAGTGGACTTTAGGAAACATCCCTCAGAACTGATCCCCCTCACCATACACACCATACACGCTTGTGTCACCTGTGCAGACCTTCAAGTTCCTGGTAACTATCATTCCCTAAGACCTGAAGTGGGAGAGCAACATCTCCTCCATCCTCAAGAAGGCCCAGCAGAGGATGTACAACTGAGGAACACCTAAGGAACTGAGGAACACCTGAGGACAACTGAGGAAGTACGATCTCCCACAGGAACTGCTGATCCAGTTCTACTCAGCAGTCATCGAGTCCATCTTGTGCTCCTCAGCCACCAATCAGGACAGGAACAGACTGCAATGGACAGTTAGGACAGCAGAACAAATCATTGGTGCCCCCTTGTCCTTTCTCCAGGACTTGTACACTTCTAGAACCAGGAGAAGGGCAGGAAAAATTGTCACTGACCCATCACACCTTGGACACCTCCTCTCTGGCAGATGATTCAGAAGTCTTCAGACCAGGACCAGTCACCACAGGAACAGTTTCTTACCTCAAGCCATCACCCATACAAACATCTGACCTGCAACACCAACCTACACCTGTTTCGCTGACTGCTACACCCTGCTCCACTCAAAACACACCACTGAACTGAAACTGAAGACATCCCATACATTTTGCACCTTGCATGCTGTTTGCACTTTATGTACATTTGTTTATGTCTGTCTGTAAATAAGATCTCTTTTATATTGTATTTACAGTTTTTCTTACTTGTTTACACACAATTACTTGTACTTGAGACACAATAACTACAACATGTAACTGATGCACCAACCCCCTGAACCAATTCTGCTAAACTACAAGCACAATTCCTGCTTTACACTC
>JAODKC010000039.1:16560706-16573808 GCA_026777985.1 Mormyrops attenuatus | reverse complement strand
CCTTCCCCAAGTGGAGGAGTTTAAGTATCTCGGGGTCTTGTTCACGAGTGAGGGAAGGATGGAACGGGAGATCGACACGGGTGGATCGGTGCGGCATCAGCAGTGATGCGGGTGCTGCATTGGTCTGTCATGGTGAAGAAAGAGCTGGCCCAAAAGGCAAAGCTTTCGATTTACCAGTCGATTTACGTTCCTACCCTCACCTATGGTCATGAGCTATGGGTAGTGACCGAAAGAACGAGATCGCGAGTACAAGTGGCTGAAATGAGTTTCCTCCATAGTGTGGCTGGGCTCTCCCTTAGAGATAGGATGAGGAGCTCAGTCATTCGGGATTGACTCAGAGTAGAGCTGCTGCTGCTCCTCCGCATCGAGAGGAGCCAGATGAGGTGGCTTGGGCATCTGCTTAGGATGCCTCCTGGACACCTCCCTGGTGAGGTGTTCCGGGTATGTCCCACTGGGAGGAGGCCCCGGGGATGTCTCTCGGCTGGCCTGCGAACGCCTTGGGATTATTTTGGACTTTCCCCCTCCTGAGGTTTGTTATGCTCCCAACCTTTGTAAATGGCTGTTTAGATTAAAAAGTTTTGTAATCTGAGAATTTCTCCTTTTTGTTTTGTTTCCATTATGGCGCCCTAACCCCTGGACCGCTTAGTTGTGCAGGGTGCTGTAAGATTGTATCGAACCGTTAATTTTGTGTAAGGTTATATATAGCACCTCTATTGCATTTCAAACCAGTTTTCAAAAATTCCATTGATCAGTTATTTTCTTTGGTTCAGTATCAATGACAGACAAAACAGCTGGGTTCAGTGCATAAACCTCCTGAGCAGTGAAAATAATAGATGAATCTCCAGTCACCCTGCTGTTAACAATGTATCTCATACATTGCATGTATCTAATGTTTTGTACATGAGAAAGAAGGCCATAAACCTGATTGTGTGTAAATTTGCAAGGAATGAATGTGGTTGGTCTTTTATGAATTGGGGTACATTCTACACTCATGGCTCAATCAGACCTTGAGAGAAAAGGCAGATACCAATAAAAACAATAGCAAGAAAAGTCATTATAGTCATAACTTCTGCAAAAACATTATCATCTTGATTGGATATGAATATTCCAAGATGACAGAATCCATATTCACAGGCATAAGAGGTCCAAATATTTTGATGGGCATGAAAAAATGTGTCCCTAGTGCTACAGCCGTCCTACTCTCAATCATGCTGAACACTTACAGAAGATTCAGGAGCGGCATCTCCATTTTTCATTACCATCAAAATAAAACATGAGGGCACTTCTGGAATCTATAATCAAATTCAGTGAACCTACTCTGGTGGCTTCAACACTTTCATAAGAGGGTTCAAGTGACATATCAGGTAGCTGATACAATTGATTAATACTGAAGTTCCACAAATTTCATGGAATTGGCTTTAATAATACTAATAGTCTCCGCAAGTTGAAATGCATCCTGACCTGTTACAAAACAACAGACAAAACAAATAATACAGCATTTTTGTTTGTCAACGAGAGCAGAATAAATTGTTTTATTTATATATATGTGTGTGTATATAGGGTGTCTCTATCTGTTTATCAGGCCTCAAGAAACAGAAAGAAGCTGAAAGAATGATGTTTGACTCACCTGCGATAGCTGGACCGTATGCAGATCGAGTCTCAGGAGGAGTTGCATGGTTCCAACCTACAAGACGCAGGAAACTTCGATGGACCTCAAACAAGGGCAGCCTGAGAGATCTCTCAGCCGGAGGGATTAGTCTTTAATCCTCTGAGACTTTACTGTCAGAAGGTAATGGTCACTGTGGATGAGTGTTGCACTACACCCGGCAGCCATGCAGAGTAAGGTAGACCGTTTTTTCCTTTAACAGACGCATTGAAAATCTAATCCCAATCATTTATTTTTAGAAATGGGGCAACAAGAGGACATGCTGGTCTGGACGCGTGTGTCTGACAGCGCTTATCCCTAAATCTCTTAAAGCTTTACACGGCTAAAACATTATATAACCTTGTGAGAGCTGGTAGCAACATGCCATTGGAAAATGAGTAAAAACAAAAGTCAGGCAAGAGTGAGATAAAGTAGGATGTTGAACAGGACACTAGTTTGTCACTGATAAACATCAGAAAGTCAATATGAATTTTATGAATTTATTTGGTATGTAGGCCATAAAGATTTGGTTACTTTTTAAAACAGAGGTTTATGATAGTCGTTTCTATGCACTGCAATCAGAAACAAAAAAGATGTGATTCCTGCAAAGCTCAAGCATACAGCTATATACTATCCTATATGTAATGCAGATTATGAAGCACATAAGGGCCAGCTATTCTGCCACTTCAGTTCACACTAACTCCTCTGAATTCATGTCATATGGTCCGCCTATTCAGCATGCTGAAGTCAGTTGCAGCAGCCTTTAAAACACATTATTAAAATTCGATTACCTACATTTCTTCAGCATAGTCTGTAAAATATGCAACTGTATATATGTAAAACTTATTTAGAATGGGAACTTCGGTAATTAACAAATTCTTCCTTACTGGGCTTTTATTTTAAACATCCTGCAATACACTCACCCCCTTTCATCCAGCTTTTTTATGTCATAGTGAATAGTACAGGGGTAAGTCAGGATTATCAATTGTGCCTTCCTGAACACAATTAATTTGGTTTCTTTTAAAATTGACGTGTCTCTCAGTTGAGAAGACGACACAACTATTGGAATAGTGAAAATACAAGAACTTTCACTCTAACTCAATATCTTTTATTCATCATTAAAAAAACAACCTTTCGGTCTGATTTGAATACATTGTGTATTAATTAGGAAAAATGTTTGAGATCTTTTTGGTAGTTCCACTACCATTTAAGAAATTGAATATAGAGAAATATTACAAAATAAATTAACAAAGCCATTTCAATTATCTGAAATGTAATTTACAGCTAAAATTTTCAATTTCTAAAGCTCTTGCGCTTGAAAGACAATATAATGTATATGGATTAATGTAACATTTATTTTGTCTTCCCAGCACAACTGCTTTACAAATAACTTTTCTGAATTGAGGTAAGCAACTGTTGATTAAAAAAGACACTGAAATACTCACCTGATAGTACTAACATTTTTTAATTTGAGCTCCTACTTACTGCCCCTCTTTAAAGCCTATATGCACCTAAGTTTGTCTTCATAATTATATCAGAAAAATGTGCACATTATGTGGGTCTTGTCCATCCTTGCATTGTTTGCTAAGTATTTTTTTCATATTTCAGTTTTTGTTTGATTCTAAAATCCATCCATACCCGTAACGCATTTAATAATACACATTTGATAATAGTCAATTCTACATTTTGTTCTGAGAAACATGTCATGAAATATTATCAACAAACTTATCATAAAGTGCCTTTTCACAGACACATACAATTATAATTAAAGGCTGGAAAACACAGCACAGTAGTTGATATTCTATAGCAACCCCATAAACATTAATAAACATTTAGATCATTTAGTTCACATGCAGCATTTTGCTGCTGGGCGATAAGTACAGGTGAATACCTTTATTGTGCAGGCTGACTCACAAACTTAAGAGCATATTTTCCTATACGGATAACAAAAGAGCAGAAGACAACAGCCGTGATGTTCTGTGCAAAGATGACTGGTCGTCTGAGAATAAATGTCTCACATGCTTTTGTTATACCTGGAAAAGGGAGGACAGCATTGCCCCCTGCTGAACAAAAGCAGAATGAAATGGCTTGTGATTAACTGCTACTTATTTTTATGCACCCCATGACTGCAGAATCTAATGATGTCATTTATATAGTCCGTATTTCATAACATTGACTGATTGTTCTGGAAACAGTGTTGTGGTTAATGGTCTAAAATCTCTGCTACAGATGTTACCAAAAATACATTATATGTAACAGCATCCAAAACTAGAATAAATACATCTGCAAATATTTTGCTGCACCAAAGCTAAATATGAACCTAGACCCATCTGGAAAATAACAAAGGGTGGACTGTCCCTTTAAGACATCACAATTATGGCAAAAAAATCTTGAAATGATGAAATTTACCTTTAAATGCATCTTGGTCAATCTTTCACTGAGTATCTATCATCATATGTAAACAATGTCCTATTCCACAAAAACATTTCACTGCTGGAAAAAAAGAATCCATTCATGTCACAGAACATCAATTCATCCGTCCGATCAGTAAAGGCATGCAAAGTTTAGTAATGGATTTCATCCAATAGTCAAATCACAAAATTCTCATAGCAGTAGCTTTTGCTGTATCATAAAAAACCCATCCACCCACCCATCCATCCATCCATCCCACTTATCATGGTTGCGATGGTAACACAGTTAACAAAATGATTGAATTTACAGAAATTATATTTTGGAAGAACTTACTACAGAGGGGGCCAATTTCCATAGCATGAAAAATATACATCATTTTTGTTCTGCACATTATGCATGAAACCTGTAGCAGTCCATCCAAAAGGAAAAAAAACTGCAAATACTTCTAAACACCAACACATACTTATATTGTTGTGGTAACTTAACCCAGAAATGTGAAAGCAAATCAAAGAGGAAACGCGTGCTTCATGAAGCCCAAATGGGCACCAGTTAAAACAACACTATATCAGGTATCCCAAACCTAGTTTTATGGCACAGATACAGGGGAAAAGTGCACCATTTGCTTAGGAAATTTATGTGTGTTTTTATTATTGCTACACCAAATGTCCATTTAAATATACCAGCTCATTCTAATTGGAGCACAAATCGTAGAAAAGTTATGGGACAGGGTGCCTAGCAACGGACACTGTTGATTTATTTACCCTGAAGTTATGTTAATTACAATGCATTTACCAAGCAAAGAGAGGCACTTTTGGGGGAGGGCACATTAGTAAAAATAAATCTAAAGAAAAGGAAATGACAACAGGAGCATGCAACACGACATGAGCAGGCCATCTGAAGCACCCGGACCTGACAGCGTGCCATGTTGAAGCCACCAAGCCAATCAGGTGCAGCTAAGCACTGCCAAGGAATCATCACGTTCCTTCTTTTTTATATGGTTTAAGAAAGCCAGCAGCAGAGGATTACACGCAAAAATGCTTCAAAGTGGGTTACCAATCATTTCATTTCCAACATTTATGATAATAAGAAAAGGGAACACATGCAAAAATCAGGATGACCGAGATCATAATTTCAGAGCCAATCAGTCTGGCATATTATTAGTCGCTAATGAGAGCCATAACCAATTTTTCTGTTATAATCCTATTACAAGGCTTATGTTCAAAACAACACATAAAAATCACACTGATGCAACTGGATTATGGAGGGTGAGGGAAAGGGCACCAAGATCCACCGAAGTGTGCAGCGCCCATGTGATGACTACAGAAATGCTGTTTATTTGGTACTAGATGTTCCTGTGTGAATATGAACAGTTCGTATATAACATTTTATATCGGTGCTATGTACAGGTGTTTCCCATTCTTCCTGAAAATTGAAGTAAATCACTGGACTTCAGAAACTGTGTCTTTCTTTTTTTCCACTTGCTTTTAAGTTGGCACTTCTTGTGCATTTCAGTCAGAGTTCATGTCATTGTGGCAATGTGTTCTACCACAGCCTGTTTTGCCAGCCTGGGTAAGCCATAGCTCACTAGGGCAAGTCTGGCAATATGTGGGGAGAGTCCATCAAGGTAGTGCCACGCTGCTTGTCAATCGGAGACCTGGGAAAAAAAAAAAGTTACTCTCCACTAGGTATACTACAAATAAAGCAAACTACTGCATCTTACTAGAGAAATACACATTCAACATTACTTTAAAGTCAGTTCAAAGTAGCACCACAAAATTCATGCAAACAACATATGGAAAGCTTTAGCTTATTGGGAATGAAGGTGGGATGGTTAATTAATGAATGGTACATGCAACTGAATTAATTGTTTAACAAAGTGAAATTTCATTACATGGTGATATATCACATTATTTACTCTTATAAAACCAGGGATGCTGGTTTTTGTAGGAACAAGGTACACTAACAATTTTTTCAAACCAAAGTGAGTGAACAATAAAGTAATGACAACTGTACATACAGAGCTGTATCCTTCCTAACCTGGGCTGCCAGACTGTCACCAGACAAGGCAATACTGCTGCACATTGTTTACTTACGTAGGTCGTAGATGTCAACCAAACAGAGTGAATTTTTTGACATACAGTGAATTAGATCATGTACCACTGGAATAATTTTGTAACAAAAACCATTTAGAAAAACGAATAAAATAGAAAACCTCACTATGTTCCTGCCCTAAATACTAACTAGTATTCTCCATTCAATGTGTTGGAATCATAAAAATAATGCTAAGGGAAAGTAATATAACAATTAAGGTTTATAGCTCTTACCCTGAAAACTGAAGCTACTAGGTGTTGAACAAACGTCAGTCGAAAGCGGTCTCTTGACTTTTTCTTACACAACGAGCAACTTTCCTTTTGAATTCGCCGTGTCTGTCTTCCCTCCACTCTTTCTGCCAGGGTTGAAATGCAGAGTTCATCAAAATTTAAGAAAAATTCAAACTAGAACATACTATAAAGTCAATATAAAAAATTAACCAGGTGATTAGTGTCATTTGTTAAATTATTTAGCAAACCATTCGATACAATGTTACAAATGTACGTGTTGTAGGGATAGCACATTAATTTTACAACTGTTCTCCTTCATATATAAGAATACATCGAAAGATAACTATCATCAGAATTTATTAATAGTCTTAATAGTGTTTATTAAAAGAGGAAATTCCCTCTGGGACTAGGAGTTTTGAATTTATATTTATACAAGATAATGCCATAGAACAATTTACATAATAAGGTAAATAAGTAAGAAAACATTTATGTGGTAGGGAAGGGTGAAAATGAAACATGGGAAAAAACATTTGATGGCACCGGCCACTGTGAAGCTGAGTTTCTAACACTGAACTATTTACTAGATTGACGAAGATATAGCGAAGGAAAGTGAAGTGGATCAAAAGTACTTACTGCCGCATCTACATTAGCAGGGGAGTCTCCGTTAGGATCCGCCAGCATGGAGATCACGCTGATCATGATAGTCTCTACAGTGTGGATGGGAAGCCAGCGCTCCTCCGGCTTCTCGTACCCGTACTTGTCCTCCCCAGGCTCGTGCAAAATAGAAATACACACATCACCATTCTTGTCCACTGGAAATGGGACACAGACAAAAAATAATTAGATTTGCAACTGAATGCGAGGAAGAAGAAATAAAACAAAATAAAACCAAAAGCTAAGTTAGTGCACTCACCATTAGGATGCCAAATATCAGTGACAAATTTCATTTTGGGTGGACGAAGTGGATAATCTTTTGGAAATGTGAGATGAGCTTTAAACACACCACCTTCGCTGTGAGCAGAAAAGGAAAAATATTCAATGTAGCTAAATTCATACCACAGGTAAAACATTGTACTGTATCTTTTTTAGAAACAAGAAACAAGACATTTCATCCTTAATCTCACTTCTGTATTCCATGTGAGCAACAAATCCCACATATACCTGGTTTTAAAAAAATAAATAAATAAAAAAAGAGAAATAAGTACTCTATGGACAAAAATACTTACTAAAGTGTGTCTGGTGGGCCAATGATTAAAACTTCCCACTGATAGAGATCGTTGTCATCTATTAGTCCTGCAGAGAAACCTTCTACTGGATTTTTATTCAACTCTGGAATCAACATGAAAGGACATTAAAATTACACACTGTGTGATAAATTATTCACAAACTAAAATAGTTAAATAAGGGTTTCCAGAGAGAAAAACAAAAAATAGAATTCTCAGATGAATGACTAACTTTTAGCCTTTGCTGAAAATGCGAGGTAGAGCATCTCTTGAAACCAATACGGAGATCATCAGACTGGAAATTTGCCCCCCCCCCCGATACTTATCGGGAAAGCTTATCAAGACATCATTCAATGTTAACAAATAAGTAGGTACAACGTAGGCTATCCATAAATGTAGACATGCGCAGTTAAACCAGGCCTTCAACGCTATTGAACTGAATGATCGAATGGACCAGTGAGCAGAACCTACACAGGATGTGCACAAAGCAGCTTTCTGGACCTGCCGTCCTCTTTTAATATCACACTATAGATAAGCCACATCACACTGATAAGGCGACATGTAGAATAGACGTGGGGGCTGATTTTCTGAGCCGATCAGTGTTTAAACCATGTCAAGGGATCTGCTCTGTAATGCAGCTTTAGCTGGCTTGCAGACAAAAGGAAAAAACAAAGAGGGGGCAAGAGCTACCCCGAAGTGGCTAAGTGCCGACACCGAAACCAGAAGCCATAAAGCTGCCTAGCTTGCAGCTAATGTGTTAACTAGCCCCAGCTACACGTCTTAACAATTCAGTTCACATCATGTCAACACGCAACAGTTACTCAGCTCGTACAACAGCCACGCACAAATAAACCTAATGCCAAAGGCACCGACGACGGGAGGAAAGAAAGCTGCTTTTGGGCTGTTAGCTAGCCGAGTGATGAGTCAGTTTTAGTGAAGAACTCCAATGTAAACTATTTACGTAAGCTAACTAGCTACATTGTTGGAAAACATTTTTCCCAAACACACGGCTACTTTCTAATGTAAAGCAACATAACGAGCCTAAATCCACTGCGGTTTGCTCCAGCTGTTTAGCTACCAATACACACAAAACTAGTTCATCTAACTAATGTAGCCGTCTACAATAGTAAACAAATGCATTTTGTTAGGTGTTAGCTAGTTAGCACCTATTTTTTAAATTTACCTGCTAGCTGTCGTCTGAGTAGTAAGGCTGACTGTAACTCCGTCATGGTTTTTGTACTTTTATAACACCAAAATGGCAAATGTACTCTAGTAGCTGGCTAAGACACGACAGATAAATAAATAAAATAGCAAGAGCCTACGTCCGTCTTTTCCTCAGTTTTACTCTACTGTACTGCTGCTCGCGCATGCGCAGAGCGACCAAACGCGAACTCGCTACTTTCGAGGGCATCAAAATTGCGCATTGCTGGTCGAGGCGTCGGGCAACTGATTTGTATCAACTGGCTTGTTATGCAGTATTACCTTTTATCTAGAGCAGTAGTGTACACGTATACAGTCTCTCACTGTTCAAGAGGATTATGCAGCTCTTTTGGTTTGCAATGTTACCCCCCACTGCCGCTTAAGCCTATCAAGAAGTAATTATTGACTATGTCGGTTATGATAGGGAGCATAATGCATAAGGATGGGGTCCACTGCTGGGTACATATACACACTTACCAATGGCAGCTGCTGACTAAAATGTTAAATTAGGCAAATTCTAGATTGAGCCCCCTCAGTATAATTTCAGACCTGATCATATATTAGTTATTACTATACATATTACTATACATAAAATATTTATTACACTGTAGTCCTAAACATTTTCCATTGGTTTTCCATTAAACCTGTTTACTGAGCCTTCAACTATTAACCTGGTCAATTGATACTTAGGAAATGATGCTGACAACATTTTTTTTAAGCTTTTTTTTGGGGGGGGGGGGCATCATTCATTAAATTGCACTCACAATGTATATTGTCACATTACACTTCAAAACCAGACAGTAACATTTAAGTATCTCTATTTTTTTCTTGCAACAAAAGAAATACACACAAGTATATACACAGACGCTCCTCTACTTGAAAACGAGATACGTTCCGAACGGCCATTCATAACTTGAAATGTTTATAAGTCGTTATTCAACATAATTTTAAGGGTATACGCAAGTACAAAGAACTAGGATGTTGGGAGTACGCACACTACGCTGCTGCGCGGCAGGAGTAGCGGCCAGAAGTCCTACTAGGCAGAATTGGCGTGCAGAAAAAAAAAATTGTGGACAGGAACCGGGTGCCCAATGAACACAATTTAGACTTACAGTCCTCTTTGTTCGTATGTCTGAAAGTTCGTAAGTTGAAAGTAAATAGAGGAGCATCTCTGTATAGAGTTCTTTTCAAGCCACCCAAAGTGCTTCACAGAACCAATGGAGAACCACTTCAACTACGATTGTGTATCACCCACCTGAATGATGTGACGGCAGCCATTCTGTACCAGTACGCTCACCACACAGTAGAGAGAGAATTTACCAGTAAGATACATGTGCTTTATATCATTTGTGGCTGTATAATGCACTTTCAGGCCCAGAAAATAAATGCCATTGGTTGTGGCACAAGCACTGCTTGTCACCACCTGTACTTCACACTGAAGTTTATCTTGCCTGTTTACCTCTGCAGTGGATACACAGGTAATGATTGAGGTCAGATAGCACGAAGAAGGTTTGGGCTACAGAAAGTTCTTTCTCTGGTGTAAATAGGCATACACATATATTTTAGACCAACAAAAGCTTTGGTTTGTAAGAAAACAGGAGAAAAAAATCAATTTAAACTGAGATGTTGAGATGATGTAAATTCCCTAGTACCTGGTTCAATGAAACAGATTCCCTTATAGAATCGAGAGAGTGAATAACTTCCTGCAGCACACGGTGCAGTGGTAAGTGCTCTCACTACAAGTACAACTAGTATACCTTATGCTGGACAAATGCTGTTTGACAAAAATCACAACATTCCAAGAGCTCAGCTGCAGGAAAGATGGCATTAAAGTAGAGAATAATGTATTGGAAGTTTGCAGCAAAACAAAGTTTTGCTTGTGCCCTTCATAGAAGTCTGTGTTCCTCCTCCTCCATGTGATGGCACTGTTGTACAATCTCTTCACAACATCCACAGAGGACATTAGAGTAGTGTACATGTTCTGCCCCCAGGGCAGTCTGTTTTATGTGATAGTTTTAGCACTGTCCCTGGTACGGCAGTTGTACAGGAAGCAGGAAGTGGTGCCATGTATTAGGTGCAGGGAGGCCCAATAGAGTGTTTTCAATTTGCTGCAATCATTGATTTGGCCCATCATGAGCATTGCCTGTAAGTTCCTTTTTATTGTTTACAACTTTATCTTTCAGTACTGATGGGCATTTACTGTTAATGGGATGCTTGTGTTTGCATTTAGTCAATCTTAATTGCTGAGTGATATTTACTGGCCGACATGTTCTGTACCTTAACCTTTAGTGACAAATTGTTGCTTTCTGTATGTTTTGAGTGTAATTCTGTGACTTAGACCTTACCTGTGATGTGATGCCCTGCAGACTATATGTATATGTTTATGTTTATGTTCTAATATCATTATTTCTGGTATTTCAGTTTTACTCTCATCTACCATACCAACATGCTGTACAAGAGTCAATATTAAACACAGCAAGAAAGCCACGTCCTGACTCTTGTGTTGTTTACTGGGGGAGTTTGGCTGGCTGTCTACTTCTGGTTATTTAACACCATTAGGAAGGCAGCACAGTAGAAGTTCATCAAATATCAACAATAAAATGACAGGACAAATGATGTAACATACCAGTCTGTAAATTATAGTTGTGTAGGTGTGCAATACAAAAAACCAACGCCATGTACTGGCTATGATGCTTTTTCTACATGTGGAGGTCAAGAGCTATGTAACCTCACACTGCAACATTAGCATACTGACTTGCTTATCATCGAATATGAGGCCATACTTCAGGATGAATTAACTGGTACCGTTGAACATGAAGAGCTCTGTAAGGGAATGCTGGGATCTGGAGAAAAGGGTGACTAAAATGTGAAAATATTCATAAAGATCAACAATGAAAGGCATGTCCTCCATGTTACAAATCGGCACAGAAAAGACAATGAAAATGATAAAAAGTCAGTTTGGGAAAGCATTAATCTCTTGATGTAGCATGTGACAATGTAATATTCCATTAGAAGGCCACAATGGCTTATTTATTTTTTTTGGGCCATTTACCACTTGTAGGTCTCAAAGTACGGCCCGTAGGTAAATCTTTTTGTTTTTGTTTCCACAGAATAAAAAAAATGACAATTTTACAGTGCTGTGTTCTCCCTGTATAATAATGAAAATAAAAATGTTCTGAGATTCTAATTTCTTTGTATTTCATTAATAGTGTGTAAATAAGTTCTCATGGTAATATGTGTGAAATTTTTCTCGGTCGAGTTAAAAAAAAAAAAAAAGAGTTAAATTTACGTTACCAAAACTGAGAGGCTTCCTGTAACAGAGAAAACGCTGGGTATTTCTATAACACACAACAGTGCTACATTGTATCTGAAACAGTTTTTTTCTCTGTGAATTCAGAATAAACAGATTCAATCCGTTGGTGAAAAATAAATCACACGCAAATTTATTTATTTATAAAAATGTACAACTTCAAAATAAAAATCGAGATATCCACAATCTTTACACTAAGTTCAGCCCATTGATAGTGACACACCATATTTGGATGCTTAGATGTACCAGCCAAACTGTAAGGTGGCGGGGAGGGTTTCAGTCACTAAATATATTTTCTGGTGTGGAAAACGAACTAAATTTATTTTAAGTCAGAAAACTTAGAAGCAAAAATCTTTGCGATTCTTTTTGTTTCCTCTTTCTTCAAAGAGGATACATTGGGTCTTGGTCGTGGAGCCCTTCGGGAGGATATTCCCAGTCGAGCTGTCGTTTCTGCCTGTAACAAACATTGGTTTTTGACAGAATTGAGAGACTTCACTGCACTGTCGCTTCAGCCACTGAAATGAAGGTCTAATTCACATTACTTTTACAGACCTCCCCCAGAACATTAAATAGCCCTCTTTTCATAGAAAACAGTACATTGAAATTCCAGATGATCAGCCTGTTGAGCACCTTTGACAACAACCTCAGATGGAAAAAAAAGGATTGTTAAATAAGAGCTATAAAAACACAACATGTACAGTACAGTATATTAGCACATATCAAGACAAAATATATACGTTTGTAAATTTCTTATGTTTTCTTATGTTCTTATATACTCCATCTTGTATAACCACAATACAAATATCAGGAGAACATACAGACTCAGGATGAAATTCAAACCCCAGCTATGCAGGTATAAGGACACAGTACAGCCCACTAAGCCACCACAGGCACATTCACACCAAAGTTACAACATAAGAACATAGGAAATTTACAAACGAGAGGAGGCCATTCGGCCCATCAAGCTCGTTTGGGGAGAACTTAACTAATA
>JAODKC010000039.1:16531346-16543312 GCA_026777985.1 Mormyrops attenuatus | reverse complement strand
CCGCACCTCCCCATTGCTCCAGAAACGAAATTATTGTGCATTTTAACCTGTATATATGCTAATTCGTACTTCATTTGTGGTATAGAGGTTAAATGCACAATAATTTCTTGTGATATCAGCGCAAATCCATATAAAACATGTCCGCATTTGCACTGTCACAGCAATCGATTGCCGCACGTATCGCTTTTAAAGGTAAATCCGTACCTGCGTACCAGTTATCTACAGCCCTGAACAACGGATTAGTTCTACAGTGTTTTATAATTTTATTTTCTGCGGACAACTCTTCATGGGAATGAACGGGGGTAAGAATTTTAAGACTTGGATGAATTAAATTTAAGACCTAGGATGAAAATCTGGGTGTTTTTAAGACATTTTAAGGCCTTAAATTTAACTTTCTGAATTTTAGACTTTTTAAGACTATTTAAGACCCCGCGGGAACCCTGTCTACTCCTTCCTCTTATGAAATCACTAGCAAAAACGTCATTATGCCATAGCACATTCTCGTGGCAACTTTATTTTTTAATAAAAGGCCTTCATTGTTACACGATTAAGTCTATAGATCGGTCATAATTACACAAATAAATCTACAGATTGTTCATGTACCCAAGGCCCCTCCCGTGCCCACCTTAAGTCAAGGTTTGCTGTTGATATGGAATATTATTTAGCACACCATAACACATAGAGAATGTCATTGGCACACTACGAAGATGCTGCAACCAGAAGCTGATGTAAACCTTGTAGAGTGTGACCTTGTAATCTTTACAGAAGGTAGACTAATTATTGCTTGGGACATTCCCTGTGATAATGGTAAGAGATTAGAAAAGCGTATAAAAATCAGTGTAATCCAGTATGTGACACACTCCTGCAGGGTGTCCAGCCTTGGTTGTAACCTCACTGTTGCAATAAAGATTGAATCTGAAGATTTACACAAGCGGTTCCTGACTCCTGATTTGGTTCTAAGTGAATAATCATGACATTGACCCTGCCCATCAAATTTGTCCCGCCGCTGGCACTGGCAGGTCATTTTATACGTGGATCCATGCATTTAGTGCAACTAGTTACAATTACAGATATTTTCAATTCATAAGAAGAGGTCACAAGAACAGGGGGTCAGAATAATTTTTCCAGTGGTAGCACTGGTGCTACCAACTTTCTCAGCTGCTCACAACAGCACATGATGTGGTCACATCCTCTCTTTTGCTGCAGCATAGTATTATGGTTAAAAGTGTATTTTTTTCAGTGGCTAAGTCGTCTCTCCCTCTCTGCACTTGCACTGTGTCATCATCACTTGTGTCTGTCTTGGGATTAGGGTGGGGCTAATGGATGATGTCATCACGATGTGAGTGAGCAGCACTCTACCGTCGCCTCCTGTCAATACCATTACTACATCACTATCACTAGTAACTTAAACACAGCCATGAGCCCATTTACACACTCAAAATAACAAATTTGAAGTTCTGAAGCATGCAATTTGAGACCCACGATAGGTTATATGAAAGAAGGATGGGCTTTGAATGGGCTCAAATGTCATCGGCCATCGAGATTGATTTGTGTGATTGGTGATTTGTGCTTGGATTTCAGTTGTTTGAATATTCAATGAATAACCATAAATGATTCATCAGTCTCTGTTACCTTCAGTTATCCTGAAATCATAAAGACAGTCAATCTTTCGTTAGAAAAAAATCCCAACTGTACCATATTTTGCAGTATAATGTTTGGATGGTTAAAAAATTTGAAACAACTGTAATGTGACAAAATATGAACAATGACCAACTTAAATGTTGTATACAAATGCACAAAAACACCAAAGTGCAACGTATGTACAATGTTCTTGTAGTGCAGGACATATCAAATAATATTTTTCTATCTCTTCTTACAGAAATTCTGTTGTTTGACTGTTGTTTGATGCAAATGACTTTGCATCTTTTTTCCCAGATTAAATTATGAGGATAAGACAACCAGTCTGTAATTGCATCTCGGGCAAAATGGCGATGTCACCTGCACCTCAGCCTAAGACTACTGCAACCTTGACAGAAATTGCTCAACACTTTAGCCCTACTACCTGCTGCTTTGGCACTGCCTACAAGGTTGTTTAAAGATGTTTTAACTGTATAGCATCAGATGTACTACAAACGGATCCAAACGTCATACAGTGACAATAAAGGCATTCTTATCACATCACGGCCTGCACCCCATATCACCTAATTTACATCACTCACCCTGTGTGCAGACCATATTGGAACAGACCATTTAACAATTAAGAAATGCTACTCACCTGTGATGGTTCGATTTTTCTGCCCACTCCTGGCCAATGAAGAGAGATCCACATAGGCTGAGCCAATCAGCCGGTCTGTGCCATGGGGACGCGGCTTCTTATGCTTGCTAAATGCCACCCACACCTGCAGCTCCAGCCTCTCTTCCTGCAGGTACCAGCGCAAAGCAGGGGTGACTCTGAGCTCCACTGGCCTGCCACTCCCAAACGCTGCAGTGGCCACAGTGCTTCCCCCGGGCTCCTCCTCCAGGGAAGGATGCTGCAGCGAGAAGCAGACCGCTTTGCCTTCATACAGTTTGTAACGGACGTAGCAGTAAGTGGACCTCTTCGGGCTCTGGTGACCAGGCAGCTGAAGGCAGTGAAGGGGCAGCCACAACTTGGGCACGGAAATTGCCACAGACAAAATCGGTGCCTTTTCCTGCCACACCTCTCCTTCTCTCAGGTTATCTTCATCGTCATCTTCCACCACCTCCTCCATATCCAGCTCCCAGCCCAGACCCCGGGCAGCCTTGATTACCCGCTCTCTGTCTGAATGATGTGTGAAGTTTATTGATATCTCCAGGCCCCCGACCGCACTGCGGTGGGCCTGCAGTTTCTCTGAATCTTGGGGCAGGGAGAGACTGAACCAGCCACAAATTCCTGGAACACAGTAAACAAATAAGTCAAAAAGTATGACAAGTATACATTTAGTGGGAGGCAGTTATAATTTAATGAGACTGGAAGCTGGGAGCTGTGTGATTCATAGCAATAATGCTGCTGAACTGCTTCACACAACTTTTCAACATTACATGTTTCTCATGAATCAATTTCAGCAGGCCAGGTAGCCAGAGCTGTGGGTCTGATGTACTGCCTATGCTTGTTCTCATGTTCCCGAAAGCTCTTAAATCCTATTCCAGCTCCTTCACCTGTAACAAAGCTCAGCGCTGCCATATCATATCATTTAGCCCACGATGTGAGGTTTTCCTCAATCCAATTCAAACTCTTTCAAAGATGACAGGGAATCCAAAAGAAACAGTGTTACAGAAACATCAGCTGAAACGAGTCATCATACCTGTCCTTTTGCGTACCAGATCTGCCAAATGGACTGTCACAATTCCAAGTACAGTGTCCCTGGCAGCTGGGCCTTCTAGCACTAGGAAATGACACATAACACATAATGACACTGTTTTTTTCGGTTCCTACAATGTACTCCCTACTAGAGTACAGTCTGGGGGCTATTTTTTTCCCCTCCTCTCTCCCCATGTAATTTCGTTTTTCTCTGTTTTTCTTACTTCCCCTGTCTTCCTGACCGGTCTACCCCCTGTAATGTGACGTTCATATGTGTGGTCGGGTTGATGGCCGCAATTTCGCTGGTACTTGTGACTAGTGACAAGGTATATTGCAACAGCAATAAAGGGTTTCGTCATATCATATCATAATCAATAAATACCAGACAAGGGGTGCAACAAGACCACCCTGATACGCATTCCTGTATTTTTATTACTTACTCCTGCGGCTATGCCGATGGCGCAGGGTAAAGACAGCAGTCGCCCCATCCAGCAGCTCAGCTAGACTGCAAGTGCCCCCATGTGGCTTGTGGACCACTAAGTTGCATGGGAACTCAGAGTGATGCTCAAATTCAGGACAGAACGACTGAGCTACCACACGCGTGCTCCGCCTCTCTCTTTCAGGCAGGAAAGAGATGTCCATGGTAACGTATGAGTTCACACCCGTGTCAACATAATACTGGAAAGTGTCATCCATCTTTCCAACGGCCCTAATGGGACAGGAAGCAGGAGACAGAGTTTAAGCCTTTTCTGTTGCAATATTAATATGTCTTTTTCAGTTTTCAAGCAAAATGAGAAAGCAGAGTCTCACTGTGCTGCTGCCTGCAGTCCTGCCGCTCTGTGAACCTGAACCGCCAGCATCACCACCCGGGGGGCCACAGCCTTGCCCTTGGCACCCACTGCTCCCATTGGTCGATGCATGTAATGCACACATATATCCATCAGCCCTGGAAGAGATGAGATGTTACCTGAAGGCTGCGGCTGATGGCCAGCGAGGGCCATAGGTAATGCCAGGCATGTGTTACCTGAAGGCTGTGGCTGATGGCCAGCGAGGTTCTCAGTCCTTGGAACGAGAGGGAGGGAGAAGACCTGGGTGTCCGACTGCTCCTCTCTCTGCATGGTCACCATGGCGCACAGTTTGGCCAGAGGCAGCAAGCATTTAGCCACCAGCTGCTCCCTGACATTTGGGTAGTAATATCTGCCAAAGATATTGTACCATTTAAATACCTGAATGATTCATAGTTTAACTGCGCTTGAATTTTATAAAAGTAGAAATTGTTTTTGTAGGTAAATTCTGTGGCCTTTCAAGAGGAGCATGGAACTCAGAATTAATGAACAAAGATTAATTTTCAAAGTTTCCAATGAAACCAGGAACATCTCTGTTCTGGTCTGCAGTAAAATCTTTTTCTGACAACCTCACTGCAGACTCATTATGGATGATTATGTCGTCATTTAATATATTTGAAAACTTTTTAAACCAGTTACTGTCATATACAAGTGAGGAAACAAAACATTAAAAATACTGATTTTATTAAAACGTCTATGAAAATCAAAAATCAAATCACCTGTAAAAATCAAATTTTGTGGTATGTAGTAGGGGTGGGCGATATGGCCAAAATATATTACAATAATTTTGGTAATAATCAGGATCTGTGATTTTAGAATGTATGTAGTGATGTTAATTGATCTTTTTTAAAGGTTAATTAAGTTTTTAGTTCAAGATCTACGTAGTCACTAAGTTGAGATCCACCGAGACAGATAATCGCCAAGTGAGATATACAGTACAGACAGCGCTGAGATGTTATGCAGGCTTAAATTGGTTTGTTTCACATTGGTTGCAGTACTGCTGCAGCTTGTGAACACACAGGTATCACATAATAAGCACTTGCCAGACTGTTTGTTAATAGTGTTAATAATTCACTTGTAACTGGGCATTCATTGGAAAGTCAGCTTAGCTGCACTTATGCCTAGTTGTGTCCTTGATAGTACATATGTTTGTAATGTGCTATTTGCCTTACTCGTGCGCAGCTTTTGACAGCTTTGGAATTGTCTGCTAAATAAAAGTTAATGTAAATGTAGTGTGATATCACGATTCATGAGATACCTCTAAAATGTGATTCGTGGATACAATTATAACCAATACGATAAAATATAGTCATATCACCCACCACTAGTATGTGATGTAGATAAGGGATTACATACTAAATGATTTTGTGAAGCCACAAATAAAACTTCCCTGTCTGCATTTTATGGGGACCAGCTTATCTCAAAACCAGAGGTCTTATATACTGCTATTACGCTAAGCTGTTAGAAACTGACATTTGTTTGTTGTTGTTGTTAAGCAACAACCTTGGGGCAACCATGTTGGGAAATGTGCCTTAAAAACAAACTGAATTTCAGGAAATTCTCCTTCAAGGAAACACACATAGGACTGCACTGTAATTTTTGCTACCCTCTGGTGGTCTCGAACAGAATCACAACCTTACCTGCACCACACTTCAAACTGCATCCCCCCTCTAGATTCTGGGGCCTGGCTGCAAAACGAGCCGAGCAGCAGCCTCTGAACTGGGATGGCTGAGGGGGCTACCAGCACGTGACTCTCAGTGTGATCGAACACGGGATCAGGAATGCAGAGCGTGGTGGCAGTTCGGAACATTCTCAGACACATTCCTTTGAAGGGGACGAAAAACATACCCAGTAAATCGCTGACCATTTAGCCTTACAGACAAGCCCTTAGTAAAATCATAAACCATACCACTCTCAGGAAAATTCAGATCCACATCCCAGACGGCGTCGTCTCTCTGAGCAGGAAAGCAGTACTGCACGTAACAGTCGGCCTCCCCCCACACGGTGGCCTGCAGAGGCATCAGCCCCTTCACTCGCTGCACCCCGACCTCAAACACATGCTCCGTCATATCCTGTGAGTTACTCACTTTCACCTGCAGGGACAGATTTTATCACAGCGTTATGGCTACCTCTGCTTCATTTGCATTATGGCAGCACTATTGCACAGTACAAAATTGCAAATGCTTTTACACACATTAGAATCAGTATTAAAAATTCTTAGAAACTTATAAAGCTAAAAACCTTTGATTCTGGCTGTGGAGTTGGATCCAGTAGGTGGGGTGGCCTTATGGGGTGGGATACTGAGCAGAGCTCAGTATCCCTTATTCGCTGCAATGTGGCTATTTGCTCTGCAAGTCCCATTGCCAGAAGGACCCGCAGGTGACCATGGCAACTGCCCGAGGAAATATCCAGCACAGGCATGTAGCTATCCACCCCCACTACAGGGTACTGTGCCTGTAGGAGGAGTCGGGAGATCTTTGGGTCTCTGGGGAGGATGACATGAGCATATAAAATATAATTTGATATAAAAAAAAAAGAGGTAAAAGGTGATATTTCAACATCAAGCTCAAAACAGAACCATTCATCAAAGAAATCAATAACAAATCAATAACTGTTTTAAATACAAGAGTTAACAAGAAAACCCGTTTTTATTTTTACATATACATTTACTGGTTAATCAGCCATACGCTAACAGTGCTCAGAGCTATTCCACTCCTACCTGAAAGACATATAGAACTGATGTAGAGGCAGTTTGACCAATCCGAGGGGCCGATCCTGCTCTGAGCCTCCTCTTTTCTGCCATACCTCAATCACCATCATGTTGTTTTTCAATCTCTCCAGCAGCTTGGAGGTCAGAGCAACTGGGGCCACCTGAAATGTATGCAGGATGCAAAAAAAGCATTCTCCTATCTTACCACCCACTAGTCTTGTGTTTATAGCAGCATAAGAACACATTCAGTTTTACACAAGGCTTACAGCAGCCCCGGGAAAAAACTGGCCTAAGGAGCTAGTTTTCTAGGCCTGTGCAATCATTCATTCAATTTTATGTAACTATTTTTGCCCACAAATCTTTCTTTAAATTAATAATAAATTTATAACTGAAACATTAAAAATGCACAGGTTCTACCAAATTTTGAATATATTTTAAAAAAGGGAAAAGGAAAGTCTCGCAAACATAATATCGTGGGTGTTGTCACGCCCCCAGGGGCGGGGCGACACAGAGGGCGCCAATTACCACCATCTGACCCGGCTACTTAACCCCTCAGCAAACTCCCTGAGTTTGCGAAGTATTGATGCCATACCTGATGACACTTACTGAGCATTTCTCTGTCTCCTGTCTTGCCCTACTGCCCTGCCTGCTTCTCCGTGTCCTGCCCTCATGCCTGCCTGCCTGTTCCTGCCTGCCCTACTTGCTTTCCCTGCCCTGTCGTCCTGGTCTGTGCCTCCTGCCCCACCGTCTCCACGTCTCGTCTTTCTGTGTAGGACTGACTTCCCCGGCTTTCGACCCCTGGCTTCCGAACCGACGATCCGCCTGCTTTATCCCTAAGGCTTTTGACGTTTCTGGCTTATCAATAAACGAGCTTGTCTCCTGCGTTCCGGGGTCTGCCTCGTCCCTACGCACTCGGCGTGACAGATGTCATCGGATATTGAAATAACATGAAAAATGGCCCCTGCTGACATTGTGAAGCTTGGATTCAGTCCCCCACAGAAAATAATTGCCCAGACCCAGCTTTACAACTAGGGCTGTCACTATTAATTATATCAATAATTGAGTAATCTACCGATATATCTGTTGATTCATCAAGTAATTATAATATAATATAATATTATATAATATAATATAATATAATATGCATTACAATTGGTGAACACAACCAGAAAATTTACACCCTCCAATTTACTTAAGTAAATTACTTAAACTCAAAAGTGCCGGTGTGTGGTGGCGCTACCCACTGTGCAACTGTATAACCCTGACATGGCTGCACGATGTGCGATGTAAAAGGGTCAGTTCACCCCAAAACTGAAAGAAAAGACATTTTAAAGGGGCTTTAGTGCCATCTATTCATCTAGGTTGTTCTACTGGGTGTTGCCTAGTTTTGGAGATAACGGCTGTAGAATCATCGGGCTTCTCTCGAATATAATGGGAATGAATGGTATTCTTTCTGTCGCAATTAAAACGCCAATACGTTTGAAAAATCCAACAGCAATGTCTCTTACCAGAAATCATGGCCTGTTTATTGAAGATAATCCACAGACTTTGCAGGGAGCAATGTATGAACTATTTTCTTCTACCGCACTCCACACACAAATCATTTCAGTGCACAGAAGGTATTGCCGGGGTGTTCGTATCTTCTGCACAGTGATACAATTGGTGTGTGGAGTTGGGTGGAAGAAAGCAGTTCGCAGATTAAACCTGCTTACTCAGTAGTAATTGTATCACTGGAGTAGTAATATATTGATTGTTAATGCCTTTTATCATTAGTTAGGTAGGTAGATAAGTTTAAATAGACAATCATGTGGGGGTCTGGAATGGATTAAATTCATTTACATTATTTCTTATAGGGGATTTGACTTGGACCTCAACCAAATCGCAACTAACCCTAACCCTAACCAGCCTTCTGGAAAGAATTAAGTTTGTTTTCCAAGGTACCACTGTATACTGTAAACAATTACTCTACGAATCGTCAGATTACTTGATTACTGATATAATCGATAGTGACAGCCATAGACACAGAATTAATAATACTAAATAATATCCATAAACAAGCAACTAAGAAACAAATTTAATGAACCATTTAAGATACTGAACCCTGAAACATGTGCAACGTGTGCAGGCGGTGCTTTTGCTCCACACTTGTGCGTGTAGTTTATGCCAGTTTGGAGCATGAAAAGTTATGTCCACCCTTGGGGCAATGCGAGAAAACCATCTTGGTTGACTTCTTCATTTCTGGTCTTAACTTGTTCATATGAGGTTGCGGCATGAAATGTTTTACACTAGCTGCCTCCACAGTAAATTGCTGATCTTGTAATACTGTAATACTTCTGCAGCATTCTTTATATTCTACCCACTGCTCCGCTTTATATTGGTATTTAGCTCTGTCACATATCATTTACTACCTCAGGTTGAATGTTGCAGTATATGTCGTTAGATATCTTGTAGCAGTTAATATTTCATACTTAATATTACGGCTGCAAAAATATTTTTTATAAAAAATATCGAATATTTATAAAGCAAAAGGAGTTAAAAACAAATCACTTTCTCACAAACACGTCTGAGTGATTTAAACAGGCAGGATAAAAATGTTTATGATTGGCTCAGAAAGCTCATGCAGATCTCATGCAAAATGGAGGCAGTAAAGTTTTAACTCATTTTAAACATATGCTTGATAATCTTGAACAGTCAATGGCAAAGCCTGCCAAGTTTTTCTTCCCTATAACAATACAAATGTTCTAGTGAAATGTAAACCAGAACTGCATCGGAAAATAACGTCATTTATGAAAATACCTAATATCGCTGTAAAATGTTTGTACCATACGAAGGTATGCTAAAGCCTGATCTCAAAACAGGTGCGATGTGAGAATTGCATGCGCATAACTTGCGATGCCGATATTAATAGGGGCTTTCACACCGCCGGAACTTTTTCTCTGGACTTTTTTTTTTTTTTTTTTTACAGTGCCAGCATGCTGATTGGTTGACCTCAAGCACAGGCACTAATTTGGAATTTACGTGGAAGTGCAGAAAAAAAAGAGATGTGGCGTAGCAAAAATTGAGCAGATGGAATAATTTTTGTACCCCAATTACATTTAATGCATCAATTAATTCATTTTTCGCTTGCGTCTCCATATTTCTGCATTGGAAAATTTGATCGCTAATTAATATGCTTTTGTGTAATATCACCGGTTGTTTTTCTTTTTTTATTCTTTGGAAAACAAAAGATTGATCTGCTGGCCGGATTTAATAAGAATCATGAACATATTGTGGGTCATATGAGTAAAATATAAATAAAGAGTTTGTGTCCAATTTTGATCATGATCAATCCCCTGAATAACTGACAACTAAAAAAAAAATACTTTTCTTTCATTGTTTTGGCATGGCCGTGTAGTTTCGTATGAAATTAGGTGTGAAGTTTAACCTACAAACCTTTTCTTTAAATAAATAAACAAACATACACATAAATTGGATGATACTTTAATACTAACCGTACCGTATATAAACACATAGTCCCGTGATAAAAGGTAACCATACTGTCCCCAAGATTTATGATGGTTCTGCCTCTCACGTATGCATGGAGTTCATTTCTGGCATAGATGCACAAACGTGTGGAATCAATGCAGGAAACACATGGCGGCTATGATGCATACACGGACACGTTGCGAGGACAGAGTATAAAACTGGCCCTTAAATGACCATTTCTTCCAAAACAAAGCACCACCCACTAGGTACCTGAATAAAGTTGAATGTCGGATGGGTCTGGCCCCAGCTCACCGCTGACCTCGTGGCCTCTTCGGATGCAAAAAGCTTACAGTTGAGGTAGACATGGGGGAGCCTCCCTGAGCCACAGCTGAGGTCCTTTCCATCCGGCACCATGAGCAGGATGTGCAGCAGGAGGCCAGGCCCGTCCTCAGAACTCTGCTGAGCTTGACTGTGCAGCTGGCCGATGGGAGTGTTGTCTGAGGGTGGACAGTGAACTTCTCTATGGGTCCCCAACATTGGGGTTATCTTCATTCCCCCTTGGACACTGGAAGCCACAGGCTCACTATTTTGGCCCAAAGTAGCACCCTGTAGCTGGGTCTCTGAGTGCCTTTTGGGCAACAGAGCCGACTTCCTCTCAGGGCTGCTTAGGGGCTGTAAAGGTTCTCTGGATGAGCTTTGTTTACCTACTTCTAGTTCAAGCGATACCTTCAAAACAGAGGGAAAAATACCTCATTAAGGTTGTCTCACCAGAGCAAGAAAACACCAGTGTATTTTTCATACTTTTTTAAAATTTGTTTTTTCAGATAGCAGACTTTATGGCTGTTGGCCATCTGTGAACTATAATCATTCTGCTACTTCATAGGACTCCCCCATACCTTGAGAGGCCCCAGGTCTGGCTCTGCCTGCCTTCCCCCTTCTCCATCCTCCAGTCCTAGTACCGGCAGTGTTGTGGCTTTGCCCGGATGTTCGCCCAACAGGAGCACGGAGCGCAGTGGAAGGAAAGCTTTGCCCACGGGCTGCGGCTATATTCATTCAAAAAGGAAGATAGGGACAGTGGCTCAGAATGGAGATCCACTGATCAGAAATAAGTGGCCAACGGCTCCCACTCTACTCTCGCCATGTCTGAGCCTCACCTAATGAGTCACATTTGTGTGTAATGTGTGTTCTGAAGTTCCTGAAGGGTGGATGGTAATACATCTGCCATTAACTAATTTTATAACAAATGAATTAGTTTTTTAATATGGAGATCTTTTGGAGCACACCTGAACTGTAGAGTTTAATTTTAATTTGAAATTCCAAAAAATTAATCTTAAACATATTGAAAGTGCTATAAATGGCAGTGTTCTGGTATTTGGTATTTAATATGCGATTAATATTGTGATATATATTTTAAATAAGAAGTTTAAATTTACCCCCCCCCACCCAAAAAAAAAAGCTATACAGCCCTACCCACCATACCCGAAATTATTATATGAATATTAAGAACATAACAAACTTACAAACGAGAGGAGGCCATTCGGCCCATCAACCTCGTTTGGGGAGAACCTAACTAATAGCTCAGAGTTGTTAAAATCTTATCTAGCTCTGATTTAAAGGAACCCAGGGT
>JAODKC010000039.1:16511309-16523104 GCA_026777985.1 Mormyrops attenuatus | reverse complement strand
TCAATACACTCATCCATGTGTATGTTTCCAGATTGTTTGTATGGTGTACTTTTTATATTGTACTGTTGGTACAGTTTTTTATTCTGTTGTTTTTTAATTTTGCTGCTCTTATTCTTGTACTGTCCACTTTATGTCGTGACAATGCAAATTTCCCACTTGTGGGACTAATAAAGGACTATCTAATCTAATCTAGTCTAATCTAACCTAATTCAGTTATAAAATTTTACTTAATACAAGTTTAAACTTGCAATCCATGTAATCTGCTTTGCCTGAATGCATACTCTACAACACCAGAGTAATGTACTCATAGAAAAAGAAAGGACTAATATGTAAACTAATATGTGCAAAAATAACCTGTCAAGTAGGAGGTGAACTGCTTTGGTCCACAGCGGATGGCAAAGCGTGCTGTGGTCTTGACACCCTTCTGCTCCACCCGAGATCCATCACGTGGGTAAAAGTGGGTTCCAGTAGATGACTCACCCCACCATCGCAGCCTGAATACAGTTGCCACGGGGGGCTTTGAAATCGTCCAAAGGACTCGACTTACAGTTACCCTGAGGAAACATCGTAGCTGACCCTCCACAAGAGGAGGGAGGCTTGTGGATGGGGTCACATCACTGGGCACTGTTAAAAGCAATAGAAAACTGTTTTCAATTCGTTCTGAAAGATCCTAACGTAACTGGGTTTCATTAATAAGATACGATCTGTTAATAAAGAAGCGGTGATTGATGATGAAATCAAGAATTTTCCGGAGATCAACAAAGCTTATCTTATGATTTGCACCGATGCTACACCAGATAACAACCGGCATTTATTAACTTAATAATCAGTATCAGAATGAGACGTACTACCCATGCAAGTTTACCTTTACAATGAAATTGATTTGGTATCGTCCTTATAGAGACCAGAGAACTTAAGCAAAAAATACTTAGCATTCTTGACATCCACAGTACATATGTTCATATAACGCAAATAGTCTCTTGATATTCGTCTAAATTTACAATGCACGTACAAACAGTCTATAAAACAATAGTACCTTAATGATATCCTTAATCGGTGACTGAGCACGGACGCTTTTCATCGTTTCCTAAGAGCTGTATTTTTATAACTATAACTAGTTGTGTACTGACAGGAAAGTGGTTTAATAACCTGAAAAAACTGGGTGTTTGTAAAACTATCTTTATGAATGCATTACTTCAATTAACTCAAAACACACCAAAATATCTTACTGTTCGTGATTTTGTTATTATCTTAAATCTGAACGTCACCACTAAGTGGTTAGTAGGAACAGTTTATGAACATTTGTTGTTTAGCCACTTAAGTAGCTCGCTAACAAGATCAGCCCTACTTGGTAACTATAAACAGAAGACAATCTGTCATCGGTAGTACTAAAATTTAACATACCTTTCTTTCTCTTGCATCCAGCTTTGGTGGATTGCAGCTTCTTATGCTTCATTCCGGCAGAGTGCCTTTGACATTAAAAAAAAAGAAGAAATTTCCACGAACTACGAGTAAAAGCGTCCTCGGCATTTTCTTTCGTCCCGCCGTCATTCACGTAACTGCCGCTGCTTGTTTCCAGTTGCATTGTGGGATAGGGGGGGAAACGCTTCTGGCTAGTACGTTTACTTTATTTATCAGATGGCTTTGTGTAAATGGGGCGAATAGTTTGCACCAAAATGTTAAAACCTCTTACTGTGGCCAGTTGGATTTGTGATTAGTCAGTTCCTAGAAAAAGTGCAACACATACACACGCACACATGTGTGTGTGTGTGTTTTTTTTGGGGGGGGGAGGTCGTTATCTAAAGTGACTTAAACGGCTAGATTGGTATATTATTCACCAATATACGATTCATGTTAGAGCGATACTGTACCAGGACAAATACCACTGTGCCGCACAGAGGTACACAGTTCAGAGGTATAAAATGACTTTGTAAAACCAGCTGAAAAAATACACTAGCGTTAACAGCGGTTTCCAGGTATTATATGTATTAGTTACGAAGTGTTTCTCTCCAATTTGTTTTCACGTCCCTCACGAGCAAGCCCATTACGTCACAATTTCGAGTGTACGTAATATTTTACAAAGCATCGTGGGAACTGTAGTTGATTTAGGTTCACAGTCCGTTTATTTTAATGGAAGTTGTGCCAGTGAATTAATACAGTTCCTAGAATTCCGCGCTTTGACAACGGTGTGGGACGGTACTTTAGCTGTGTACGGAAAAAATTGTCATCTGCAACTTACGTTGGGCACGATATACCTTGTTAGGTGGAATTCCAGTGTTGTGGAAAGAAAATAGTTTTTATTCATGGAGAAACAATTGCACTTAAATTTATTGGCATCTAGACCACCAGTGGCAGGTGGTCTGCAGTCCGGATCTAAAATGCGAATGGGGTGAGTTACTTGTATATTAGACGAAAGTGATCAGCTGATTAATAATGATATTGTAAAATAACTTCGAATTTATCTTTTTCGCATGCTACATAAAATACACCCAAAATATTACCCGATGAATTATCACACTATTTAAATTTTGCAGCTGTTTAGCTGCCTCCGATGAATTATAACTGTATTGAGAGTTTAATACTTATAGAAGGTACTTTGATAAATACAGGTCTCGAGATAATCCAAAAGCATCTGAAATTCACCCATCTGGTTAATAGTGCTTTACTGGTTCGTAACACCGGAGAGCTGTGTTAAACAGTTATGTAAACTTCAAGCATAAGAGTATATTCCTTATATTCGTATTCTGGTTCGGTCATAAATATCCTTCCTTGCCTGGTTAGAGATAGGTGGTATGTAATTTATATTGGCACGGAACACCAAAAGTATTGTGACTATATTTAAAGGATTCATCATACTCTTGGTCGGTTTGCAATCTGTCATTCCTGATATATTTTGCATGAACATTTCCTTAGTCCTGTTACCTTGGTAAATGAATAAATATTGCAAGTAACCTACTTTAATTCTCTGGTTTCCAGTGATATCCAGCGCAAGCATTCAGAGGTCAAGCAATGCAAGTTATTTTAGACAATGACTTTAAAAAAAAAAAAAAAAAAACTAATACTAGAATTCCTTCCATACCTGTCCTTTATCAATGTTACAGACCTGGAAGGAAGAAAGACTTTTCTCCCCTGCCCTGGAATAAGTACTTTGAAGCAATGGATGATGTGGAAGTGCAAAATGACAGTGGCAGAGATATATCCTTTTTTGTGTTTTGCTATATCAGTATTTGCTTAAACATAATAGTTTTCAAGCCTGGAACACCCTACACCCTTGTTTGTAGCCTTGACAACTCTGTACACTTTTCGTGTTTACAGCAGCGGCTCACAAGGGCCTGTTCTTCTGCTGTTACATGGTGGTGGGCACTCTGCCCTCTCATGGGCCGTGTTCACAGTGAGTTACTCTGTTTTCTCCATAAAGACGTGAAGGGGTTCTTTGGTTATCTGTCTGGGCAGAAATAATTGTTAGATTGCTGGAAAAGCTAAGAGTAAATGATAGGCTCCTAACCGGTGGCGAGTGAAAGTACAGACATGTATAGTGCAGCTAGTGAAACATGCTGCTGTCAAAACCAGTGACTTGTTATTTTGGGACAGACAGTGTGGACCCACTGTAAAATCTGTCGGTGTAAGCACTGTCTTCATGGCTGTGTTATTAGCCTGCACTGCATATGACTGCTTGTGTCTGTGGATACGTTTTTATTTTCTCCAGTCTATATGTACTTAATTTATTTTGTATTATATTAGAATTCCTTGTTTGATTGATTGTTTGTCTTGGCATAATGCACACTTCCCTTTGCTCTTCACATCTAGTCTGTAATCTGTACTCGGATCAGCTGCAGAGTGGTGGCCATGGACCTCAGGGGACATGGTGAGGAAGTCGCTCTTCTGGTCACCCTATCTTTCCATTTTTTGGTGCACTTGTCATCAAATGACTCTTTTGGTAGTAGAACCTCCCACTGTGTACTGTCCTGCTTTCAAATGAGACAACAGTAAACTATGTTCAGACAATGTCCAAACACTGTGTTGCATGCTCCCCACTCTGAATTTTGATGGCCGATGATAGTTTTACATTAGCCTAAGATTTAGTAAACAGGATAGTAGGGAAATATGTGTTTGTGTGACATTAACTGTAGGGATTATGTGCAGAGAACTATTAAGTATTTGAATAGGAACTCTACTGTTCTGGGGGTGTGGGGATTCTTGTAGCCTTCAGTGTTAAAATACAATAGATTTACATTATATGCATGGTATACCTTTTATACATCTATATGAAATCTCTGTATGGTTATTATAGAAGGATCTTGCACATAAATAGTCTCGCTTTAGCCATGTGGACTGGAGAAGGGATTTCTGAGATTAGTATGATTGTGTTCATTTGTAACAGGAGATTCAAAAGTAAAAAACCCTGAAGACCTTTCAGCAGAAGCCATGGCCAAGTAAGTCATGCAAGTTCATCTAGGTTGAGGATATTTAGTTATTTATGAAGGGAGAATGGGGTACATGGCAGGTGACAGATTCACCTTTCACCTATTCACCTTTAGTTTGACCAGTCAGCAAGCGTGACGGTGAGGCTTTGGCATCATATTTTCCTGGGGATAATGAACTCAACATCTGTTCTGTTTGCCATATGCTGTGGATGCTTCCTGGTGTGTTTATCAAATCTTTTTAAGAAAATGCAACTGCCACCAAAGTGGACATGTTTACACTAAGCAAACCAGAAGGGGGCAAGTCAGGCATATTATATATTACTGAGGCTCAGATGATGTACTTTTGGGGGGATAAAATGCAAATATGTGACGTATAGACAGAATTTGATTTGTTTCCTCCAGGGATGTTGGAAAGGTGGTTGAAGCACTATACGGAGAAAATGCTCCACCAATCATGATTATCGGCCACAGCATGGGCGGGGCAATAGCAGTCCATACAGCAGCAGCTAATCATGTGCCGTCTTTAATAGGCCTTTGTGTGATTGATGTGGTTGAAGGTAAATTCTGTGCTCTTTTCTGTGCATTTGGGATTCATTGCTGCTTACTGTACTTCCTGTTACTTTGAAAGGTGGAGGCAGTAGTAATCATTGCTTTTATGATGCAACATACTTTACAGGCACAGCTATGGATGCCTTGAACAGCATGCAGAATTTTTTGAGAAGTCGACCAAAAACCTTCAAGTCAGTAGAGAATGCTATCGAGTGGAGGTGAGGGTGGGAAGCTGGTTGTTCAGTTAAAAACATGTATTTTTGTTGATCTTTTTAAAATTCATTTCAAATGTTTCTACTAAAGTTTATCTCTGTCTTTTATTTTGAATAAGTACCCACCAACATTCTCATGAAATTTAAATGCACAACTTCCTAGATGTTTTTTTTTTTTGTCTTTCCTTAATGATAGTGTGAAAAGCGGGCAGATCCGAAACATAGAGTCTGCACGTGTCTCCATGGTGGGACAAGTCAAGAAGTAAGTCATAGTGGCCAGGAGAGCCAGGTTCTAGGGTACAAACCCCTGTGCGCCCATTTTCACTGAGAACTATGACTTTTTTTTTTCAGGTGCGAGGACCCTGTTCCCAGTCCTGGGGTATCAAAGTGCATAGTTGAAGGAATTATTGAGGAAGATGAGGAGGATGAAGACGGAGGGGAATCTGATCACAAAAGAAAGAAGGAGGATGACCAAGACGTAATACTTCCAATATTAATTTCCAGTACTCACAAATACCATAGTAAAAGAACAAGCCCATTAGCTTGCTCCATTTTTCTCTTTTCATTGTGATTTTACAGTTACTTTATGTACAGTACCAGTCCAAAAGTTTGGACACACCTACCTATAGAAAGGTTTATTTGTACTATTCTCTATTTTTAAGAATAATTATGAAGACATCAAAACTATAAAATAACATTAATGGAGTTATGCACTGACCAAAAAAATTTTATTTGTCGGGGGGGGCGCTCTGTGGGTTGGGACTCAGAAGGTTCCTGGGGCAAATCCCGCGGTCGTCAGACTGATCCCACCATTGAGCCCTTGAGCAAGACCCTTAACCTCAGTTGCTCCAGGGACTGGCTGACCTTACTTTCTGGCATTCCATGTGGTGGCCTCCTGAGATGCGTTTCCAATTGTCTTGAAGGAGATCCCACATCTGTTGAGCACTCCTTGGCCGCTTTTTCTAACTCCTCCCAAACAATTTCTGCTGAGTGTAGGTCAGGTGGCCAGGTCATGTGAGCGACACTATCACTCTCCTTTGTAGGCGGCTTGGCGTGTCCAAACTTGACTGGTATTATACACATACAGCATTTATGATCTATACTGTGCACAGGTGAAGAAGGAGTGCTTGTTCACCTGGAGGATTGAGCTCTCTAAGACTGAGAAGTTCTGGGACGGCTGGTTCAGAGGCCTCTCGGCCCTCTTCCTCAGCTGCTCCATTCCCAAACTGCTTCTTCTGGCAGGTAAGAACTCTGTGAAGTGTGAATATCCAAAGCGCTGAAAGGTCACTAGCCTTATCCCTGTAATATGGATGTAATATTCATTCCTGGGAAGGCTGATTGTTACACTTTCAATAATGTGTGTGGGAGAGAGAAAAGTATTACTGTTTGATGCTGTCTCATTCTTTCAAATAAACAATAAATTGAGATCCTGTTTTGAGGGTTAAACCAGCATCCCTTGGTACTAAGGGCTAAAGGACTGGGATTCAAAGTTTTGGCTCCTGGCAATATTTAGCACAATTATGTGATTAACTTACTGAGTCCAATCCAATAATTAAGGAATTGAAGTGTAACTAATGGGGAGAGGGAGAGCTGGCATCCCTATTGAGACTGCTGCCCCCACGACTCGGCCTTGGATAAGCAACGGCGCTTGAATGAATGAATGAATAAGTCATTTTAAACTTGCATTTTGGATCTAGTTTGTGCAATACATTTTAATGGCAAGTAGGCAAACATTTCAAACAATATGAAAACTAGTACAGCAGTATAGTGGCTCAGTGCGGAGCCCTTTTGTCTCACAGTAGGATTAGGGGTGCCACCTATGGCTCTCTATGTGCAGCTTACACTCCCATGTCGCAGGGAGTATGATTACGTATGTGAGTTCATGTGACTGGTATCTCATGCAGGGTATACCATTACGTATGTGAGTTCATGTGACTGGTATCTCATGCAGGATATACGATTACGTATGTGAGTTTATGTGACTGGTATCTCATGCAGGATATACGATTACGTATGTGAGTTCATGTGAATGGTATCTCATGCTGGGTGTACGATTATGTATGTGAGTTAATGTGAGTGGTATCTCATGCAGGATATACGATTACGTATGTGAGTTCATGTGACTGGTATCTCATGCAGGGTGTACCATTATGTATGTGAGTTCATGTGACTGGTATCTCATGCAGGGTATATGATTATGTATGTGAGTTCATGTGACTGGTATCTCATGCAGGGTGTATGATTATGTATGTGGGTTTATGTAATTGGTATCCTATGCAGGGCGTGCCTCTGCCTTGAATCCTGAGCTGCCTGCGAGTGACTCCCAGCCTCTTCATGACTTCTACCAGGATTAGAGGATGATGGATGAATTCTACTGGATAACTGCTAATCACCAATCTACTTTCTTTTAGGTGTTGACAGACTGGACAAAGATTTAACAATTGGACAGATGCAAGGTGAAGCACTTTATTTCTTTACTAGGGGATAAGGTTTACTTCAGCTTAAGCTCTTGTATAACGATAATGTAAGTCATTCTGAATTTGTCTGCGGTGATTTGTATTTCATGCTTTTTTGACCAGACTAGCTGATTGATATCACAGGTCTACTAAAAGTTCCAAGCTAATTTACTTAAAAATTTTAACCGACTCACTTTTTAGTTTGTATCCTTGAAAACCAAATTCCAGTCCAGTTTTCAAATGATCTGATTCCTTAATGAGGATTATATATTTAATTTTGATGTGCATTTGGTCACTAAACTTCTAAAAGTAATAATTTGGTGTTTACCATGAACCAACTTTAGAATTTTATGTTTTATGGGCACAAGTAAACAAAACAATTGCTTTTAATGTATCTTCCCTGAAGAACAACCTCAAGAAATTTGACATTTGAGTCCATATTCAGTTAATAAGTGGATGTAATTGCAGTTTTAAACCAAAGGCTAGGTTTAAAACCATGCTTTAAATGTTTGCCCTGGGAACAGTACCCACTATAGATAGAGGACTTGGGAATTACAGGCTAACTGATGTTGTTTAATTTGAAGGCTGAAGATCATTATGTGAATTTCCTTATAGGAAAATTCCAGATGCAGGTTCTTCCCCAGTGTGGCCATGCGGTCCACGAGGATGCACCTGAAAAAGTGAGCAAACATTTCTGCAGTGCTTACAACAGCTGGGGTCATCAGTGCTGACATCTATTGTGTTTTTGGCTTTGTAGAGCAGTGCTTCTCCACCGAGTCCTTGGGGTTCCCCAGACAGTCCACATCCTACTGGAGACTGGGAGGGAGAAAAAATGTGGTCCGTCTGGCAGGGAGCTCAGTGGACTGCTGGGGGTCTCCGAGGACCAGGCTGGGAAACGCTACTGTAGAGCACTTTCATGTCTCAGCATTTTTCACAACCTGCAACCTTCATGGATACCGTTTCTGAAGCATTTCTAAAGTATTTATGTTTGCATAGCATTTCTTTTATCAGTGTCTTAGAACAATAGCCACCCTCAGTCTCAGAGATTGGATGGAAACTTGGACAAAACCAACTGGGCTAAATTCGGTATTGAAGGACCCAATAGTCCTTCTTGTCTTTCTAGACCGCAGCATTATATACATAGCAGTTGCTTTGGGTATACAATGGTCTTCCTATACCAGTTTTAGATTTGCAGTGACCTTGTTCAATATCTGATTACAGTATTATTATTTGTGTGGCGGTTGGGGTTCTGTGTATTAAGCTGTCCATCATTCCCACAGTTGTTGTACATCAGACGTGCATCTGCACACACCATGCTGCTTTGTCACCTGTTCTTGCCTCTGCAGGTAGCAGAGGCCCTGGCAACTTTCATGGTTCGTCACAAGTTTACAGAGGCCAAAGAGGGATTCCAGTGGTAAGGCCTGTCTTTACTTTTCTCAGCTGTTCTAGATTTTTAGAAATTAGTCATAAGATACTATGTGTAGTATGACTAGGAAAAAAGAAAGACGATTCTTTTCACTTTATTTTATTTAATAGAAAGACCATAGTGACCATTGTGACATTATAAAGAGAAATTTTATCCTTTGTTGTTGCAGTGTGTTGCCAGGTTGCTAATAACTCCTGAACCAAGTAACTGACGCCACTGTGACATCCCCATGCCTTGGCTTAATCTAGCCACTGCAGCATAGCCTTAGATTTGGAGAAGATTTACATCATCCCATGCTCATCAATAGATGGAAAGACAACCAGTACCATGCAGACATTTCAGCTACAAATGTTCAGAGCTCAAAAATGGGGAAAAATAATTTATAAAGTCATTGCTGTTATTTTTAATATGATTATTGTTATTGTTATGACAATGAATTAAACCCTGTAGTGCCATATCCTTACTCCGGGTTTTGCCTTTGTATGAATGCAGGGATTGCGTTGCTTATTCCTCATCTTCTCTATTTTCCCCTTTGCAGTGTCTTGTCATTTTTTTAAAATTGTTTTTGTGTTCTGTTGCAATTGGTGAGTCTTTATGCATTTTTCATAGTTGGTTTTTAAGAAGAAAAAGACAAAATACTGTATAAAACTATGAATAAAAGTTAACTCATTTGGAGCCACCCCTGAATTTTCAGGATCTGGAGGTATTTCCCTTCGAACGGATTTCAGACAGCGAGAGCCTTTAGTGCAGTATTTTCACCTACAGAGAGCACCAAACATCTGTAGAATTTGTGTTTGTATTTTATTAAATTATGTAAAACTATAATTTTACAGTGTGATGTTGGCCTCAGTGTAATGCACTAAAGGCTTCATATACAGAAGAAAGCACGTGTGTTTTAATAAAGTGGGAACTCTTTAGAATTGCTTTTTGAGTTATATAGCAAAAGAATGTACCAAAAACAGTCTTGCTATCTTTTGTAAAGACTTATTGTATCGAACATTGTCCATTTATGGTGAAGTAGCGTAAAATAGAAAAAGTCAAATGAAAAACTACCTAGTTGCTTCAAACACTATGTGCAAAAACCAAGTTAACGTTGTGATAATGGTATGGTGTCTGATTTATACCTTTATGTAACACCTCACTGTTGAGAAAACCAAGAAATTGCAAATGTTGTAATAAACCGCCAAGTGGACTGTTTTTACTTTTGATCAACAAACCACATGCAGCAATGGTTGCTAAGGGTAGTGATTCTCATTACTAATACCTTCCAAAGTTACAGTTCTAAGCAGTAAACTCATACTGAAAGGAAAGTCTTAAAAAGGACATTTAAGCTTCAGTTGATGTAACATTTCATCCAAAATTGCTGGTTCTGTTTTCATATTTAAATCAAAACATATTTCTTAAGTATCCAGGTCTTCAAAAGTAAATGTGCAAGTTATATAAAAACTGATTAATTAATTTGGTGTCGGCTATGTGGCTAAACGGAAAATTTCCAGCTGTTCCACTTTCTAATCCTCTTTTCTCTAAAACACATAGAAAGTTCAACATGACAATTAAAGACCTACTCATTAGTAGACTAAGGGTGAATTTATATCTCAGTTTATGGTATTTTGAAGGTTCTGCTGAAGTTTGAGGGAATTAAACTGGCACAGTAATGATCTGTCGGGTTTATAAGCCATATGTGTCTGCCTGAGATTATATTGATTTGAAGTTGACTTGAGCATATTGTATCCCTATTAAAATAAATCTTAAAGGTATTGTTAATATGTAAACAAAATTCCTATTCAACTTTGATTCTTCCTGTTGTGTGAGCCCTCATGACAGAAAAAAATTGCACATAAAGCAGAAAGTTATTTTGCTTTAAGTAGAAAATGTAGAATTCAAATAAATTGTAATTTACAGGAAATCTTCCAGGAAACATTGTGCATTTTATGAAAATAGTAAAATGAATGAAAAAGGATTTCTCCCTGGTAGGCCAGGGGAATACTCCTGGGAATATGACTCTGTCTGGGTTGTGTGGGAAATCATAGGTGTCTGGGTTAGGGAGCCTGCAATCACAGACCTTTCTGAGTCTCTCCAGGCAGCACACTCTCCCCCTCAGCCCTCTCATGCTGTCACTGCTAGCTGCAGGCAGCTTAAAGCAGGTTATCCAGAATCCCTTAGACTTAGAGTCTGCATATCTGGGGCAGGATGGTTGCTTTTGCTGAGTAATGCTGCTCTGGCAGGTCACTCTGATATCTATATATGTAACAAAAATGTGTTATGACGAGTGGACAAATGGATTCCTTGTCTCTGCATCAAGGTCACTGTTGAATAGCACGGTATGGAGCGTTCTCCTACACAGTGTAGGGAAGGAGGATGGCAGTTTTCGCTTTTGTGAAAAAGCAGTAAGGAAAGACCCCCACTTTCCCCTGAGCTTCTCCAAGCAATTTTTAGATCCTTATCATTATTCAAAAGTCACAAAATAAAAGTGTCAGGTTTGTTATGCAAGTGTATTCAAAGTTTTGTTTTCAATTAAATTTTTAAACAAAAGCAAAAAACAGAACTGGAGCTTGAGAGCCGTCTTTGCAAATCTGCCACAGAAACCAGGACAGGCTGTTACCAGGAAGGAGGAGCTGATGTGGGGGCCAGCCTGCTGGTCTTAGCCTCTCCCTCTGCTGGGGGGGGGGGGGGGGGGGGGGGGGGGGGGGGGGGGGGGGGGGGGGGGGGGGGGGGGGGGGGGGGGGGG
>JAODKC010000039.1:16460906-16476357 GCA_026777985.1 Mormyrops attenuatus | reverse complement strand
CCACCACAGTGGTGGACTCTTGTTCCCCATGCGGTTCTAGATACAGGGCCCCCTCTCTCTCATTCATTGTGATCCAAGCTGCAGCGACGCTGGAACTCCTGGCCATGTTCATGCACCCTCTTACTGGCCTCTGTGTGATACAGGAAATGTACTGGACAGCATCAATAGACACCTGCTTGTCACAGGGAAATGATGCAGTTACAGGGGACTGAAGGTGCACAGACAAAGATAAAGCATAATGGTGGTAATGTCATTTTTATTTTAGGACAATAATGTAATGGCTTAAAAATTTTCTTTATTTGAGCTACAATTCACTAAAAAACTTGATATTTAACTGAAACTCCCTTGAATTTCCTTTTGCTCTGTGCTTTAGTGTTTAGCAGACTGTAATGACCTGGTGCTGGTTCCATAGTGCCACCATATCTAGCTAAGCCAACGTCTCCATCAGTCATGCTCATGACTGTAATTCATTAATAACTGAAAACATTTCTAATGCACAGCTCACTTTGGACTAGAATTTGTCGTTCTATATATAGTGTTTTGGTGTCTAAACTTAAGCTTGATTTTAAGCAATCAGATAATTATGTTCCTAGACCTCTTTCTACTACCTTGGTCATACTGGTTAATTCCGGCAAAAAGTCATTACTTAGTGATCCATCTGCCTCCCCCTGAGATTTCTGTGCCCAGGGTTAGTAATCCCTCTAGACAGCCAGGGCCATGTAGAGGATTTTGCAGGGGTAGGTGCCCGACCCCTCAGTAAATTTCACATGATTGTTGTTGATTGAAAACAGGCACTCGACAAATTTGCTGGGGGGTACCCTCTGGTAAAATTCAAAAAGGGTCACTCAGACTTTCAATTGTTCATGCTGGATGGCCTGCCCAGCCCACCCCATTTACACCATGTACCAATTTCAGATAGATTTTTTTTTTGGAAGGAGCAAATTTCCGTTAGTATAATATCCAAGATTTGTAATGGTTTTCGCTGTCATTTTCCCCAAATTATTTTTTAAAATGCTCCTATATTTATGTACAGTAGCCTCCAAGTGTATATTCTAACATCATTCAAGATAGAGGGCTTAAATATCAAACAGTGCTCCTCATATACTAGGTAAAATAAAATGTGAAAGGTAGCATTAATCATATGGTTATTTACAGAGATATTGAATTAACAAGGAATAATATAATATCTTAAATATTGTATATATCCTCAAATAATATTACCGCTTTCCTATAAAAAAGTTTTGAGGAAATTTGAATAATCCTTCTTGGGAAAATATGTTAAGTGGGTTTTTCAGCTACAGAAGATTTAGGGAAATCTTGTTTATGCAGATGTGGTATTAAGTTGTAGTATTAATACTGCACAGAATCAAAATTTAGTTGCAAGAAAGTGAAAGCTAGTGGCAATATAAATTTTTGAAAATGAAAGATAGTTTGTTTGGGTAATGTTTATTAATCTGATTACTGTAAAACATTCAGCAAAAACTATTTACATGAATATATGTGGCAAATTATCCTTAGGGTTTCTTGGATGTTCAGTACAAATTTCTTCCCAATCCAGTGAAAAGTAAACAATTGGTGATGCTTAGCATGCACATAACAAGAATCATAAATAGAATGAGAGGGCCAAACCTCAAAAATTCATAACCAAACGTTCCACAAGGTCCCATGAATTTAATGGAAATTTTCATATGAATGTTTTCAGGAAAATCCATGACACAAATTGGGAGGTCTAGGTGAGTTGGTATGGAATGACCCTTAACTCCTCTCCAGTTGGGACTGGGCAGCCTTCATGTAACGTGCCATCATCCCCATCCACCATTCCACCAGACGAGGGCAGCATTCTGAAATATCAATGATATAAGATGGTAGGGGTGGAATGAATAAACAAACAAAAACTTCAAAAAACAGAATTAAACTTGTGGATCTTAGAGAGGCAAAAAATGTTCACGGATGATCTATAACCACTTAGAAGAAACATTTTAAAAGTCAAACATAATATACAGGCATACTTCAATATAAAAATTAAAATTTTGTAGTGCATTGCCCTAGGGGATAGGGTAAGTCTGACCTGCCCCCCTTCCCATCATCCTATGCAGTCACCTCCCCCTTGGTAAGCGTCCACAGCTATGAGTTAATTGTGATGTGTGAAATGTATGAGGGGCTCAGTCTAGGAAGGCAGAGGTATGAATGCCCAATTATTCATCTAAAGACTTTAATTTAAAAAAAAAAAACAAAATGTGTCTGTTTCCATTTCTTCCACAACCTGCCTCTCCTGCTAATTCATAATGCTGTAATGTACTATGTACACAATTCATGAGATTAAACACCTTGACGTGTATCTGTTCATCAAGGGTATACCATTTGTTCTGTCCTAAGTTTAATTAAAAATTTAAAATGTTCCTTTAGCTCTACCCTAGGAACATGCCCTACATGAAGGCTTGTGCATCCCCTAGCATTCTGCCATCGAACTTGCATACTCAGCAAGGTTCTGACAAATAGCTAACAATAAAGCAGCACACATACGTTTTCCTTTCATCCTGTTTCTTTGTAAAACAGAGGAAAACACAAAAATACATTTAATCAGATACACTGAAGTCCAAAACAATTCCCATGATAATTTAAATTGTGGCTAATTACCATAAACGAAGCATTGATCAGAACTCTAATATATTGCTGCATTCAATTTGGTAACTTTGTACCAATTAAGTATTGCATTAAATGTATCATCACACAGCAGGGGTGGCCAGTCTTATCTGCAAAGGACCAATGTGTATGCAGGTTTTTGGGATAACCTTTAGGTCAGGTGTGAGGACTATTCAGCCGATCAGGCCTCTAATTCGTAATTTAATTACGGAGTTGCAGTGAAAACCCGCACACACAAGGGAAAGTCTTATCTGGCGATAACCACTGCACCACTGTACATGTTTTAAATTAAAGATATGGCAGAATGCAGCTTTTTGCACATTTTTCATCTCTGGCAGCACATAAACAAGGATACACTTTCGACATGTTGCCAGTCCATTACAGGAGACACAAAAGTGCACACTATGGGCAGTGTAGTGAGCAGTGGGAGGACATACAAAGTGCACCCTATGGGCAGTGTAGAGGGCAGTGGGAGGACATACAAAGTGCACACTATGGGCAGTGTAGTGGGCAGTGGAAGGACATACAAAGTGCACACTATGGGCAGTGTAGTGGGCAGTGGGAGGACAGACAAAGTGCACACTATGGGCAGTGTAGTGGGCAGTGGGAGGACATACAAAGTGCATGCTTGCAGAGCAGTGGTAGGATTCAGGTACCCATCCCTAGTGGTGTGAGGCACTAACTGAGCTCCCATACTGCTCTTTGAGGTTAAGTCACTTTAAAAATATTGGGATGTCCTTAACTTAGCAAGTTAAACAAAAAACTGTAGGTAAATATATAGCTGTATTGCAAAGCAATCCCGATGAGGGGCACCAGTGCATTTTGGCTTTTTTCTTAAACAAACTGTTAGAAAAAGTTTACTTTTGATATATTGCTCATATTTCAGCAAAGAACTTGCAATTACCATTTCTGCTTTTTTAGAGAAGAGGACAGATCAGGCGTGTTACAACTCTCAAAAGGCTTTTCCTGGTATTTTCAGCTTATTATGGGGAAAAGCAATAGTTTTAATAGGTTGCAGAGTAAAGTATATCTTCTCTGTGTCTTCTGAAGAGAAATAAACAAAACTCTCTAGAGTACAATTACACGTAAATGCATACACATAACAGGCATATTAATTATTAACAGTTAATCCCTGAGCAGAGAAATATTACAGTGGAGTGTTTGAGCTTTTCCTACAAGACAAGAGCTCTTTGATTTCATTACAGTAAATAAAAATGGAAGGTATTAACCTGTATTTTGCAGCTCACCATAACTCTAAGTTAAACATTAAGACTTGTTTTTTTATTAACAAGAGAGGAGGATGCATTTTGAAAAAAATGGCAAGATTTTTATTTATATTTTTACATGTCAGTGAAAATGTATTTTTTAATTCTTTCATATTTATAGTTTTGCATGTAAAACCACAGATTTTTCTTTATCATATTTATTATTCAATCTCATGCTTTATGAATAATAACACATAACATACTGTGCCAGCACTGTAAAGGAAATCCAAAGTAGCTATTTTACGTCCTACAGAACATACTACTCACTGTATTTTTGAGGAACTGGTCATATTTATACAATTATACTTACAGGGCAGCAACTGACCAAGAAGCAATTTTCACAGAATATGTACCACCTTTTGAGAATTTAGAGATGTTTTTTTGTCTTCAAAATCCCTCATATAGAAATAATATTGTCAGAATTAATGTTTTAATAACATGTAGTCCAAGCTTATCATTGCATATATGTAAACATAAGGAATGGCAAGGTGGCTTAGTAGGCACTTAAACCATTATCTATTTACAGTATGCACTTACATGAAGCTGGGGTGTGTGGCTCCCAACATATCTAAAAAAAACCCTGAACAGGTTAAGCGGTTACAGAAAATGAGATGCATGGATATCAGATCACTGCCCTGTGACCGGTTGGCACCCCATCCAGGGTTGTTCCCTGCCTTGCGACAGTAACTTCCGGCGTAAGCTTTAAGACATTAGCAGAAATAAAGAAATATAGAATTTGACCTGATCCTGACCCTGTTTTCTCAATTGTACTGTTCTTCGAATAAAAGTTAAATAAGCAAACATATTGGTTATGTACACGTATTTGCATTAGATTTGGAGGTCCCCTGATCAAGAACTGGGCAGATATTTTTATTCATCCCAAAAAAGAAATTATATTTTAAAGCCAGGAAAAAATTTTTATCTCTTAGTCCGTAAATAAGAGAGCTCAGGCAGCGTGGCAAGATCAAAAACAAGACAAAGTTGGAGTATCTGACATTCACAAATAGCGTTATATCAATTTTCATGACAGCTGATTCAATAAACGGACACCAGAACTGGATGAAACAAAGAACCAGCTGGAAGGCATGAAGAATGACGGTTCTGAGACATTTAGAAGCAGACTTCTTACTCTCAGCGGAGGCCAGTCTAGCAGCGACCACTATTTTGATGTAGGTAAAAGTGATGATGGCAGACAATACCAGAAAATACAGCTGAGATATCCCTGTTCTTAGGAGGCTGTGCCAACTGCTTAAGTTCATGACATCGAAATTGCAGACATTTGAGGAGTACCAAAAGCTGAATGGGGCCACAGATAGTAATGCGAATAATTCAGTCAATGAAGGTATGAAGCTGAACAGCCACACTAAGAGAAGACCTATCAGCCTGGTTTTAGGGTTGGAGATGTCAGCATGTCTTAGAGGCAGGCAGATGGCCACATACCGCTCCAGGCACATGACTACTAGGGTCAGGGGTGTGCCATAACCAAACCCATCCATGCACACACAAAGTATAACACACAGAATGCTGGCAAGTGAATACTGGAAATAAGCACCAACAACAGCCAAGTCTGTCATCACCATCAGAGTGGAGTCCAGGAACAGCATCTGCGCAAACAAAATGTACCGTGTGTCAGTTCGAAATACCTCCTGTCTGATAAAGGTAAATATCATGAGAGAGTTCACAAAAAGTAAAACTCCTATGAGCCCCTGCACTACCACCATCTTATTATTTAATGAAGAGTAAAAAATCAGTATAGAGCTGGAAATGCTCGTGTTTTCTGTGATGTTTATATCCATTTTGTTTTTCCTAAAACAAAAAGAGGAAAGAATTATACATTTGAATAAGCATGCAGGCTCTTTTTGGATACACTTTCAGTAAAACAGTAAAGTGGAAATATTCAGATAATTCGAATACCATCACAATAATTCTTGTTGCACTTTATTACATCTATTATACAAAAAACAATATTTCATATATATTAATCAATATTCATATTTTAATAACAAAAGTATTATGAATATATTAGTAAGAACAAGGAAATGAACATTTAAATTACTTTTATGACAAACCTGATCTGTATCCATGTTTTTACATGCTTTTGAAATATTAGGAAAAACATCAAACTTGCGAATGAAGTATCCCTGTTAAAGAGTTTAAATGTTAATTTACCTTTTAAAGCATATGGCTATTGAATGCACAAAATTCTTTGCACAACATTGCATCTACCATCCCTTTATATGTTGGAGCTAAACATGTAGCTCAATTGTATCATCTTGAGATTTTTGAGCCATGGGAACAGTTGCATCACTGCTGTCTTGCATAACAGAAACCCAAAATGAACTTGGTGTTTGTGGGTTTTAGTGCTGATGCAAGTTACGATAAAAGTTTTCAAATAAATAACACTTATTTAGTACTGGGTGCAGTAAAGGTTGATATATAGGTACCATTTTGTCTAACTAGATATTCTTTCCAGAATCAAATTACCCATTCTTACCCAAATAAAACAACTATATGTGTCTACATGATTCTACATGAATGAATAATTAGTCAGAAAATGTGAATCTATAGTTATCTATAGCTAATGCTAGAACTTTTGGTGCCTGGGGGACTGTCATATAAAAAGCTGAAGTTGTATCTAATCCATTTTCTGTAACCGGCTGTCCTATTTAGGGTCATAACTATTGCCTCAGGAAATCATTAGAAATCACTACATATAAAAGTAACGTGAATGAATGTTACATTTTATATAGTGCTTTTCAAGACACCCAAAGCACTTAACAAAGCCAATGGAGAGCCACTTCACCACTGTGTAGTACCCACCTGAATGATGTGATAGCAGCTATTCTTTGCCAGTACACTCACCACACAGTAGCTAAGGTGATGAAGGGGCAGGAGAGAATTCATCAATTTGATATAGGGATGTTTAGGAGGCCAGATTTAAAAAGGCCACAGTGGACAATTTTACCCAGGACACCAGGGTACCACCCCTACTCTTTCAAGAGATGGATCTGTTACAGCCTCACAGAATCAGGACCTCAGTTTTGCATCTCACCTGACGGACAGCATTGTTTTTAAATAATAGGTACTTTATTGAGCCCCATGGGGAAATTCTTGTTGTGAAAGCAAGCTGGTTGTGAAGGACACAGCCACCCATAGCATTACCCAGGGAGCTGGGGGTTAAAGGCCTTGCTGAAGGACTTGCAGACATGCTGAGGCTGAGCTCAAACCAGTGACCATCAGATCACAGGCACAGAGGCTTAGCCCACTGAACCACATACTGCCCCCAAGTATCCCCCAAGTATTTCAGCATAGTATCCCCATCACTGCACTGGGGCTGAATATGTTAAGAGGAATTTAGCTCACGGTACGCTGCCAGAAATTTGGCTCTCCCAATTTCTCAGTGTGCTGAATTATTGCTATTGTGTCTATGTGAGCCTTTGCACTAACAGCTGGTGAAATGCATACATATGTATTGCTAAACTTCAGCTACGTAAATGAGGCAAAAATGAAAATAAAGCAGTATATTTTATTAAAAAATAATTCAATAAAATATTCAGAGGTCTACAAAACACAAGATAAAAAAGAAAGGAAGAATCTGAGTATGGTAAAGCATAAACGAGTGTGTGTGTGTCTGAATAACTAATTCCTGAATAACTAATGAGTAACTAAAATGAAATCTTAAATGGAACTATGCATGTACTATTTAACCACACAATATATACAATACCTGGATGAAATAAAATAACTTTTTAATCATAATTTTAGGTTTATTTTGTACTGCTTTAAAGTAGTAACACAATGCTGACAAATGAACTGCATATTTAGGATTGTGAGCATAAATACACATAATAACTAATAAACTAACGGGCCGAGCGCTTTTCCAGAACAATTGGACAGGAAAGGACAATATTTCAAAACAGACATGCACAATGGCTGAGGACCAGCATGGTCAGTGGCTGCACGTACACAAAGTGTATTTAACAATATGCATACTTGATGGTAAATATCCCCAGATGTCGTGCTTCTCCCACCCCAAATATCAAGAATGCATCGGTTGCTTAACGAGAACCATCTCATGATTCATTGCATTGCAAGTTTGTTCTTGGGAGGCAAATTAGTAAGGCCATGAACAGAAGTCTGCTCGCTACATTGTTGGTATTGAGAAACACCCAAAATTTTGGTGCTGCAAGTGTTTGACCATAGAGGAAGTGCATTTACGTCAATCATGACATACATATGTGTGCATGTCCGTATAAGAAATACTAACTGGCCTTGGCCCTCGAAAGGTGCTGCCTATAGGACTGACTGGCCTTGATAGTGGAATTTAATATAGGCCTGAGTTACTCTCCCAACTTACTGGTCTTTGCTGTAATTTTCTTAATGTCAGTTATGGGATTCAATAATACGTGAGAAATATGTTGCAAGTGTTTGAGTGTTATAAGATCCACTTTTAATCTTTGTTAGATTAGAAATTAGGAGGTGGGATTTAAGCAGCCCACAGTGTCAAGTATGTGACACAATTAACCCTTCAGTATAAACCATGAGGAATAATGAAAGCAGATGGCCTACTCTTTATTCTGCATATGATCTGATCTCATGTAACTGGAAATTCCTTAGGAGAATGCAAACTAAGCTACACTCAGCTAAGACTGAAAAAAACAAAAATACAGACAGAAGCCTACGGAGAAACTACAGTACAGGTGCATTAAAAATGCCATTCAGTTCCTGATATTTCTGACAAAGAGTGTTCTGGATATCTCCACTTCAAAATTTATGTTCCATCAAAGTGAAACATTACTCACTTGAGTAATGCAAGTTTCAATCCTTATTAGATTTCCTGCTGGAAGAAAGAGTCATAGAGCAGTGGTACAGGATGTCACCTATATTACAAAATGAGAAATCCATACCCAATTCCATGCTAAGAAATATTTGCTTTGTTCTGTAATTCCTGAAGTAAGATGTTACATGCAATCACAAAATACTTAAACATGACTCCAAGACTCCAAGCTGGTATGAAGGGTGTTTTGTGACAATATTCAATAAATAAATATGTCATTAAAATTATTATTTAAACAAAAATTTAAATAGTCATTTAGATGATTATTTAAAAATGTCATTTAAACAATTATTTAAATAATAATTTAAATTATTAAAATGATTATTTAAATTGTAATTTAAATGATGCCAGCAACCATTTAAATTATCTGTCAAAGTCATCCATCAAACTTAGTGGGAGGGCTTTAAACAAAACCTAACATCCGATTCACAAGACAGCAAACTGTCATGATCTGCGACCATCTGCCTTGTCCTGTTTACATTTGGCCTGCAGAGGTCGCTGCTGACCATCCTGTGTTTCCCTCTGGTTCACCCACAGCTTATTCCCATTACTGGCATTTCCATATGTGTGATTACTTGTTATGGTCTTCACCACTCGTTGGTCTCATTATCCAGCTGTGTATATATGTGTCTGCCCTCGCCTGATTCCCCAGCTTGGTCATTGCTATTCACCACCAGTAAAGTCTGTTCATGTGTATCATGCCCTAAATAAAATCTTCCTTTTTGGTCAACATGTGTATCATCACTTCTCCCTGGGTTGCTCTTGTAGCACAAATGCACACCACTCCATATACGTTTCGGATGTACCGATATCTTTGGTCAGATCGGATACGGATTTGAGATCCGAGAAGGCCAAGGAGTAAAGGTTTTCAGCCTTGATTTAAAAGCAGTAATAGGAAGAATACTTTTTCTGTCTGAAGGCAACTGGTTCCACAAAGGAGGAGCAGTGACTGTAAAGGCCCTGTCACCTTTTTCTTTAAGGCAATCTAGGGACCTGTAGCATTCTGGACCATCTGACGTGTTAAGAGTGACGGCAAAACCAAATGGGACAGGCATGTCCTGGAAAGTGTGCTTTGATCAGTGCACACTGAGGGACAATACACAGCCCTTGGATTTTCAGGTTATCTTTGTGTACAATTGTTATAATGTTTTAATTTTTTTTACTTTATCCATTTAATACACAATGGGGAAATACACTAACAGGTTAATAGCTCTAAAACGTAACAAGATAGACACATCTAGTAAAGTGTGCGTTCATCAATGGACTCTACGGAACAAGGCACACACATTGAATTTTCAAGTTATATGTCTGTAATAGCTATTAATTATTACATTGTATCCATATTATATGCAAAGGGGCAATACACTAATGAGTTAATAGCTCTAAAGCCAAATCAGACAAGCATGTCCTGTGTAGTGTGCATTTTTCAGTGTACTCTGGGGAACAATGCACATGGCTCAGATTTTCAGGTTAACATTGTCTGTATTAGTTATTCATTATTATATTGTATCAGTATAATATGCTATTGGGACAACACACTAATTGGTTAATAGCTCTAAAACTAAACACTATAGGCACATGTAGTAAAGTGTGCATCTATCCATGGGCTCTAGGAAACAATGCACACCTTTTGGTTTTTGATTTGATTTCTCCAGTTAAACTGCTCTAAAACTGAAGCGATCTTGGTTGGTACCCCGCATCAGCTTTAGTCAGCCTCCATACCGAGCATTACAGTCTCCGGTCATGACATTCCCCTCGCCTCGTCAGCCATCAACCTTGGTGTTAGATTTGATCCTCATCTCACTTTTGAAGCTCATATTAAACATCTCTGTAAGACTTCATTCCACCACCTCAGAAATATTGCAAAACTGCGTCCTACTCTCACCTTGCCAGATGCTGAAAAACTGGTTCACGCCTTTATCTCCTCCAGACTCGACTACTGCAATGCCCTTCTCATTGGAATGCCCAACAAAAATCTTCAAAGACCCCAATACATACAAAACAGTGCAGCAAGGATTCTGTTGAGAGTTCGAAAATATGAACACATTACACCCATTCTTCAGTCACTGCACTGGATTCCCATTCCTGCAAGGATCGAATACAAGGTTTCCCTTATCACTCACCAAAGCATCCATGTAAATGCCCCCCTTTACCTAAAAGAACTACTTACCCCCCTAACCTCAACACGGTCTCTACGATCTACAAATACATATCGTCTCCTACTTCCCAGGACCAAACACCATGGGTGATCGGGCCTTCTGTTCTGCCACCCCTCGACTATAGAACACCCTCCCAGACCATTTGAGGGCACCATAGACTATTGAAAATTTCAAAAAAGGACTTAAGACATTTCCTTTTAATAGAACTTATGGATTTTACTTAATTTTGCAGGCTACAGGTTTCTTAATTATTGATCTACTTGCTTGTTTTAATAAGGATAACTTATTTTGTGGCACTTTGAGATTTATTTTAAATGTAAAGTGTGTTACAAATAAAAGCTATTATTAGTACTATTATTACTATTAACTTACCATAAACAATGTCTTTGACAGAATAACGGCTTGCTCTCCTGCAGTGTGTTGCACCAGCTAAGCATAAGATGAATCGTAGCCTCTGGTGCACGTAAACTACGGAAGGCCTTTCCAACTTATACAACTTTTACAACACTTATAGACGTCAAATATGTCAGATTTCATACAGAAATCTACAGATGTCAAATTTACAGATGTCAAATTTATACTGCTTTAATGGCAAAAAATGAACACGTCAATTTTTCACGCCTAAAGACGTAACATTTTGCCGTCTATAGACAGCAATACAGCCCACATACAGGCGGCAATTTGCACCGTGTGCCGGCGTCTACAGAGCGACCCTTTCAAAATAAAAGCACCGCCAACTCCTGCCCACAAATGCGTTAATCGAGTACTTCCCTCTTTTTTAATTAGGACATTAAACTTAATTATTTCTTGTAAAAATACAGTATCATATTTAAACACTAACTAATATTAACAATTTTTTTTTACATGCAAGTCTCCAAACACAAGGACAGAGCACAAGACATTAGTTTTTTTATTATTTATTTATAATATACGATATATGATGGTAGCATATTCTGCCTCTGCCTACCATTTCAGGCATCAGTAAAAATGGTCAACTGTACAGAAAAACTGCAATGTGCAAACAGATCATCATCTATGCAATGTCTGATCAGCTCCCCCGACAGAGAAATACGTCACATTAGTGCTTCATTCTTCGAAAACATTACCCGGCATTTTGCATTATCCTAGGCTCGTTTTTACCTGGCTTAGATTTGAAGTTGTAAAACCAACATACAAACACAGAACCACTTTGTGCTCTATTTTGAATTATCGAAAAGAAGAAATACAATAGTTTTAACCTACATCACTGTCACTTGATATGCACACCTCAACAATCCACGCGTGTACTTACGTCCTAGAATAAATTAACATAATATAAATATTTATTATTACGAAAGTTCACGTTTCGTTTCGCAGCTATGAATATTTAGATTACACTAATAAGCAGTGGGACGTATCACCGTACGTGTTTAAACATGCCATGACTAAGAGACAATGCAAGCCTTCGCCGCAGATACGTATTTCTGCATCACTTTACATTTTTGATTACGGATTCTTTGCGTGGTCGTGATATGCATGTCATTAAAAGATAATGGCTCTTAGAAGCTTTCTTTTGATTTTTTATTATTTAATGGTGGCACAGTCAAAAAGAGCGGATACATTTCACTCTATGTTGTACCTGTATAACTAACATGTGACAAAAAAAGAATCTTGACTCTTGAATCGCCTTCCTTCACTCTGACTGTTCTCGCTATCTGTGTGTGCCAATAGAGGTGAAGTGGGCATACAGTATAAAACTTGACAAGATTGTAAGCAAAATGCTATGACATAGCTATGATGAAGGGGCTGACTTACTCATTTACAGTATATTGATTTATGAATTAAAAGAAATATTTTAGTTTTTTATTGATTAAATAGACAAATGATGACATTGTACAAACATTTTGAATATTAAAAAAAATATTTTAAAATATTTTCCCCTCCTGTTGACAGGCTATCTCTCAATAATAACTGGGTACTGTACCTTGCTCATGAGTATCTCCCAGACCAGCTAAGGTAAGGCACCACTGAGGTACTCATGAGTGAGGTGCAGTACCCAATTATTATTAAATAATTACTAATTATAATAAAAAAAAATAATAAGAAGAAGAGTATGAAATTATAAATACAACTACTAGTAGCAACTGTCACGCCCAGCCCCGATCACCCTCCTGTGGACCACGCCTCCTCATTAACCTCGTGTGGAATCCTCCCGTTTATCCGCTGTTTTCCGTTTCCTGCTCGTTACCCTATGTATTTAGTCCGCGTTCTAGTCAGTCTTCTCCAGATCTGTCATTGTATTGTCATAGATGTGCGTGCCTGGTGTTCCCTGTCTGCCTGAATCTCCCTGGAATAAACCCCGTTTGCCCCGCAACCTTGGAGTGCTCGCTTCTTCCCTGTTCGCCAGACGCTTCCCGTGACAGCAACAAAAAATGTAATTAAGAATATTAATAATATACGCATACATGCACATATTGTATAATATTTTTTTAATAATTAAGTGTAATGTACTAATTAAAAAAGAAGGAAGTACTCGATTAAGGCATTTGTGGACAGGATTTGGTGGTGTTTTTATTTGGAACAGGTCCGTCAGCACACATTGCAAAATGCCGCCTGTAGGCGGGCTATGTGGCCGTCTATAGAGGGCAAAATGTTACGTTTGTGAACGTGAAAAATTAACATGTTAATTTTTGACGTCTGAAGGTGTGAAAAAACTGATGTCTTCAGGGGTGAAAAATTGACGTGTTCATTTTTTTGCGTCTAAAAGCGTGCAAATTTTACATCTGTAGGCAAGATATTGTAAAACAGTTTCATCCATCCATCCATTTTCAGCTGCTTATATGGGGTAGGTTCGTGGGGGCAGCAGTCTAAGCAGGGATACCTAGACCTCCCTCTCACCAGTCATCTCCCCTAGCTCCACTGGGGGAATCCTAAAGCGATTCCAGGCCAGCTGAGAGATATAGGCCTATATTTGGACGATCTAACGCAAAGCGTAATGAGCAAAGCAGAACTAACAGTTATGGGCGTATCCACGTCCATTTTGTGATTTTGACAAGGGAAAAACCAGACTTGAAAAACCAGAAAGTTGTCCTAATTCTCTTAATTATTCAGAGGCGTGTTTTGGGCAGAAAGAAACTTGAAGTAGAAACTAGTAGAAACTTGAACCACTCCGACTGACTTCTTTCAATGCAGAAGAGCAGCGGCTCCACTTTGAGCCCTTCTCGAATGTCCTAGCTCCTCACCCTATCTCTAAGGCTAAGCTCAGACACTCTGTGGACTTTGTGTATACCCTTAAAATAATGTTGAATAACGACTTATGAACAATTCAAGTTACGAACGGCCGTTTGGTACATATCTCGTTTGTAAGTAGAGGAGTGTTTGTATATCAAAGAGTTTGCCAGGCAATCTGCAAAGTCTGTTTGGGCCTGAAATATTTCCTTCGGGTTTTCATTGTTTTTCCGGGACACCTGTGAGTGCAGACAATTAAAGAGGAGTTTTATTGTCATGACCTGCTTGTACCGCCATCATGTGGACCTGCTGAACCACACCTACCTCATTTACCTTGTGTACATCCCACCTGTGACCAGCTGTTTCCTGTTTGACCCGTGTAGTCCAGTGTATTTAGTCTGCGTTCAAGTCTGTTTACCCAAGTCTGGTTATTGAAGTCTACCCCGTGTTGTGCCTTGTTCCCCGCTTATGCCGCTACGTCTTCCAATTAAAGTCCTCGTTCCCCGATCCTGCGTCTCCCTCACCTGCTTCCCTGGTCCGTGCCCCGCACGGCGTGACAGAATGACTGGACTTCCAAAGAAGACACCTAACCTCACAGAAGAGGAGTACCTCATCCTCGCAGACGAGGTAATGTATTGGCTACGGCAGCCCGAGATCTGAAAGGATCCTGTGGTACGGGCTTTAGCCAACCGGAGCAGGGACATCCTGGAGGAGATGTCCCTGCCTGGTGACGCGCAGCTCGCAGAAGAGGTGCATGAACACCTCCGGCGGCTTTGAGAAAGGGCAGCGGATTAGATGATGCAGCAGGTGGCCTTCAACAGCGGGTTACCTTACGGTCAGCTGTCTGGAGCACCTCAGACCTTGCCAAAAGCTGGGAGAAAGAGGGGAAAGCAGCATCGCCGAAAACAGGAAGACACACCGGAGCTCTTCCTAGGTGTGACCTGGATCTCTGCGGCTTCTCCAGTCAAGTGTCGGGAGACACCCCTCCTGATTCTTGACCCAGTGGTGATCCTCCCGGCCGTCGCCACCGCCGCTTCCCACAAGCAGGTACCCGAAGGCAACTCTGCTGCTTTGCGGCCAGCACCTACTGCCAGCCCCTTTCCAGGAACGCGCCTGGCCCTTAACACTAGAACCGCCATTTCCCACGCCAATGGGCGTCACACTCCTTTAACCGCCAAGCAAGACGTTCTTCGGCGTATGCAGCCGATTGTTTGCGATAATGTGCCATTAGTGTTAATAGCAGCAGCGAAGCTAAGACCCGCGACCAAAAAGCCGTAATGTTCCTAACAGAGTGGCTGCTCTGTCCTGAAATCGTAACGTGCAATGGCAGTATTTTATAA
>JAODKC010000039.1:16449282-16460806 GCA_026777985.1 Mormyrops attenuatus | reverse complement strand
GTTCTGAAGGCGAAAGGGGGTCAAACACCGTATTAGTATGGTGTTCCTAATAATCCTTTAGGTGAGTGTATATATGTGAATGAAATGTCATGTTTACCAGTTTGAAGTATCTTTTTGTACTTAATTTTAACTTGTTCCCGTGTTCTGCATGATTGTGCTTGTATTTGATCTGTAATTATGACAATAAAATAATAATGAAGCATTTGAAATGTAATACTACATTCAAGTGATAAATACAATAACTAAAAACTACTTACTGTACACGTTTAATTTGTCAGACACTTTTTGCCAGCCATCTTTTCTGGTTTGGGCCGCTTTTGATGTGTTTACTTTAGTATATATTGAATCTTTGAATTCATCATACCCCTTTAATGAAAGTTCCTGCTCGGATGGCCTGAAAAATTGCGCCCCATTTTTTGACATTTTCTGGAAGCCAATGAGAGACTTGCCAATCAAGTTTTCTAGACTCAATATATATGGGCTTTTCCAGCAACGCGGGTACGCGTAATTATCTTGGATGATTGGATCCAGCTAGACTAATCTACTACGCAGCTATGTTTGAAAAACTGACTTATCCCAGAGGCATCTGATCTGGGATGATTTAAGCGACGTACGGAAAATACCCCCCTGGTGTGTTTAAATAACCATTTTTGGTAAATAGCCTATTATCAATAGATAGTTCTGATAATGAACTTAAAAGATTTTTAATGATATTATTTATTCTTTATATATATTAGTACACTTCGAGCATGTACTTGTGTCCGTATCGAGCGCCATCCACCTGCACGTTTCTAAAACGGTCCGCTTAAATATGATTTGATAATATGCCGCTGACGTTTTCTTGGTCAAAAGTTAAATGCTATTTCGCTGCCTTAAAATAGCAATATGCCGGTAATGCGCTCAGTCACACCTCATTTAGAAAACACCACTCCAACAAGCAGGAAATGAGCGCGAAATCATTTACTTTGAAAACTTGCGCGCTTGGTGGGAAAATGAGGAATGCGCTGGTATGAAACTAGCAAAACCAATTTTTGTCACGCTTTCTTCCAGTGCAAAATAGGGTCACGTCAGTTATTTTGCCGCTTTCCAGCAGTGCAAAATAGGGCAACGTCTGTTATTCTGCCATCACAAAGATTTGCCTAAATTGCCGCGCATGTTTGTCCTGGTTTTAACTACAGAGTGGTACGATTTACTAAATTGTGTGTTCACTATATTTTTCACTGTATTTTTTTGTTATGTTAATTTTGAAAAGCTGCAACTTCTCATGACCTTTGTTTGCACCATAAGCTAAATAAATACTTTGATGGTGAAGTGTTGCAGAACCCATGAATAAACTGCTTGTATCATTAGGAATACTTTTAAACTAGAGACAATTAAGTAATTTTCGGGTTCATTGTGCAACCCCTAAATATTAACTACTTTCCTTCAAATTTTGGACAAAATCTTCTTATCTGAAGTGGATCTTAATTCAATGTTATAATCCATGAAAATCTGAAAAAAAAGTTTTCTTTGGACCACCCTAATACCAGGGTTTTCATGTTGACTTAATGAGGCGTTTAAGCAAATGTTGGTTTTTGAAATGAAATACTTCCTCCTTTACAGCTGTTTTCATCTCAAACTTTTTGCTCTCATGATAAGAGATATTCAAGTAGGAAAACAAATTACATTATATTTGAAAACAATGGATGAAACGTAATGTAGGCCTAGCTATTAACATTTTAATGGGAAGGAACCTACCAGGACTCAAACACACATTGACAAACAAACCTATTAGACTTATTCCTGCCGTATATTGTAATAATAACTGTACATTGTATGGTGAGCAAATGCTATTGTATCACACATTGAAAAAAAAAGATATCATTATTGTGTAATGGGATCACAAACGGTCTCAAAAATCATTTAATAGGGCTCTGCCTTTATGTTTTATTTTCTGACTGTATTGTATTATCCACTGCATTTTAAACAATCAACATGAACTGTGGTCTTTTCATAACATATCATACTGTAAATAAAAACATAAATAGAGCATTCTTGAGTTTGCCCCTTGTTTCATTAGTAAGGTTAACTTCTTAGTAGGTTAGTAAAGTTTGTTTGTTCATTTCAATCTAGGTCGTGGGTGTGGGGGGCGGGAATTAGCCAGCCTGCTAACTAGCTGTGCATAATGGCAGACTCTGCTAACATTGTTGACCTGATTTTAGGGAAGCGATTTAATAGTCTTCCTTATGAGGAGAGACTCAGATTTAAACAGCGGTGAAGATCAACACCCAGGATTCCCTAAAATGTGCTTCAACTGATTCAAAGACCACCAGCTGCCACTGGGTCACAGATTAGAAAGGATGAGAACTGGTCCCTTGTCTTACAGTATTTCAAGACCATATAATCAAAAATAAAACTGGTTCAACAATGAATATTCTATTAAATCAGACATAATTACATGAGAGAATTACTGAGATTTTTTTGTGCACCTTTATCATAGCATGAATGTGAGAAACACAACTAATATAACAATTTATTAATCTCACTTCAAAAAGTGTTTTCTTGTTGCCACAGGGTGAATGCTAGCAGAGCACCAGAAGACAGCGCCCTTAATGTGCCGTCTCAGGATGTCGTCACGTAGGCCGTAAATGAGGGGGCTCAGGAAGCGTGGCAGAAGGATGAAGCAAAAGAAGTTGAAGAAGGTGATGTGCTCACGCAGCCAGCTGACATGCAGCACGATGAGGCTCTCCGTCACAGGGTGCGTAAAGGACATCATGCAGAGCAGCAGCTGCAGCCCATGCAGCAGCACAGTGTGCAGCGCCTTGGTGACAGACGCCCGGTCCTGCCGCATCCGCCGTGTCTCAAAGAGGATCCTGATGTAGGTGAACAGAATGATGATGGCCACTAGCGCAAAGAACACCCCGTTAAGGACCACTTTGAATAACGTCTGAATTGGAGACGAGTTAAGAATGACTGATCTGCAGATCACCATCCTGGAGAAGGCGCCCGAGGCAGGCTGTAGCTGGCTCAGGGAGAGGTCAACGGTGGGGAGGATGCAGCTGGTCAGCCACAGGGCTAGCATGATGACCCAGATGTGGTCTGCCTGCCACGCTGCAGGCTGTTGTAGGGGGTACAAGATGGCCACATAACGCTCCAAGGACATGGTGGCCAGGATGAGCGGGGTGTTCTGGAAGGTAGCAGTGGATAGGAAGAGCAGGGGGATGCATGAGGCAAGGGGGATGCGCAAGTCAGCCATCACAAAGAAGAAGAGGATCATGGAGAGGGAAAGCTGTAGCGTGTCATTGATCAGCATGTAGACAAAGAGGATGTAGCGTGAGCTGTCCCAGAACTGTCGGTTTGATGCGAAGGTGTGTAGCATTACGACGATGCAATAGAAGAATATGCTGAAGAAAGGAATTACAAAGCATATCTTAAGTGTCACTGTCAGGCCCCTGTTCATAGTCGTATTGCCCAGAATCCCTGTTTCATTCTGCATTATTTACAGGAAGCTTCAGGAGCTGTAACATGAAACAAAATGAGAGGCACATCAATCAATAGACATATATGTTACACATATGTTACAATGTTTCACCAGCATTAATGTGTGAAGTAAATAATTATGAATTGGCCCAGTTTGTAACCAGAAAGATAGCTTACCATTTTTAAAAAAATATTCTAAGCATAATGAGTATAATATAATAATTTCTTAAAAATCAAAGTTCCTTTAATTTCAAATTGTCTTTTTGCTATAATTATTTTTTTTTGTAACTATAACTGTCAATAACATAAATCTGTAATAGGAATTGCAAATAATCTCATGTTATCCAAACCACTGGCATACAGCATATAATATCACTGAAAAGCGAGTCTTACCTCACTGAACCACTGACAATGAACTATGGGGTGGTGAAACGGTGGTGGATCAAATTTTATATGATTATGCCAGAGAATCATTGCCTGGAATTCTTCCCACTGGAGGAAAGGCTTTGAAAGCATGCACAAATTGTTTGTGTTCTTTATTCCTCGAGGGAAAATTATTTTCATACTACTGTCATAATGGATAGCTTTCATCATTGAAGTATACCATGAGTACCTAATGAAATAAAGGATTTACTCACTTTTGAACTATTTATTTCATTTTGAGAAATATTGATATTGAAATTGAAATAACAAAATTTAACAAGAAGATTTCACCACAGAAATAGTAACTCAAAGCAGTGGTTATTATGGGTGCTATTCACTAGGAAAAACATTTTGTCAGTGATTAACCTCAATTAGTTATACTCCATTAAATCAGATTTAATTACATATTGAGATTTTTTTGTACACCTTTATCATAACATGAATGCCTTTATTGTGAGAAACCTAAATTATGGGCGGTCCATTTCATTTGGACTGGCTGTACTACTAACAAATACAGATCAAAAAAACTATTAAGGGGCAGTGTCTGGCCCAGTGGACTAAGCCTCTGCGCCTATAATCAGAACAGGTCACTGGTTCAGGCCTGGCCTCAGCTTTTCTGCAGGTTCTTGAGCAAGGCCCTTAACCCCCAGCTCCCGGGTCACCACAAGAAGTGGCTGCCCTATGCAGGCAGCTTGCTCTCATCTATAGAGAGCACAATGGGGGAGGAAAAAAGAGAATTTCCCCATAGGAATCAATGAAGTATCTATTATTATTATTATTATTATTATTATCTCAAAATCAAATTATTCATAACTAGGTTATTCATAGACACATCTAGTTTTTTTTTTGAATGTGTAAATTAAGAAAGCATTTTGAGCAGTTTGGGACCGTATAGTATATTGACTGAGTTTTACTGATGCTGAAGGGCTCTGGTGTTTTTGAGTTAACAGCTTGTGAGTTTTTAAGTTCTCTCTGTAGCACAATGCATTTAAGATATATTCACTTCAATTATCTGGAACATCTGTCAAATGCACACAGTAATTTTGTAAATTTTCTAATGAGAGTTTCAGATTTAAAGAAATTGGGATGGCATCAGCTCTCAAAAGACTTTCCTGTCAACACCATTGTTAATTTGGTGGTATGTTTGGCTCACTGTGGAAAAACCACAAAGGACGGATTTTGACATTGACAAGCTGTCTGTAAACTTTGTCCTTGTTCTGTGTGCCGCGTGAATAGGCATAAGCAGAGATCTCTAGAGTATAGTTAGAGACACACACATAATAGGCACATTAATTATTAACGGTTGAGCCCTGAGCAGTGCCTTGTTACATCACAGTGTTTGCACTTTTGCTAGGCAAACTGGATCTCTCAGCAGGCTTCTGCCACAACAGGCTGGAACTGGATTCCTCACAGCCACCCAGGATGAACAAGGGAGCTGAGTGATTAAGATAATGAATGCATTCAAAAGCAGAACAACACCTCCGACCTCTGAACCTGTTCAGTGTTTGTTTTCTGTATAATCAGAGCATTTTAAATCTTGTTTGAAACTGAACTCATTAGCTTTTACTTGCAGCACACAATGACCCTTATGTAAACTTTGAGACATTTCATTAAAGCAAGACCAAAATTTTGTGACAATAATGTTAAGATTTTTATGGACATTTTCACTTGTGCCAGTCTCTGTAAAGCATCATTTTTACTGCCTTAATTATTTTTTTACATATACACTTCCCAATACCCAGTCCATGGATCAGACTGGGACTGTTCTGTGGCCATGATTCCAGCAGGCAGCAGAACACGTGGGGGTTTGAGAAAGGGTGAAATATTATCCAAAAATAACTATGTATTTTCGTCTTTTTACAACCACTCGCATGTATTCTTCGCATCCAGATAAAATGGAAATGCTCCACTGGTGCCCCTGGCAATTTTACCAGTTTGCGAAGTTTTGTATGACGTAAACCAGTCCACACGCATCAAAAGGTTGCAAATCCCAGTACAACACCACATGTTTTTCTATTTCTTGCTTTTCTGACTATATTTCATACTTTGTAAACCTACAGCAGAATAGAATGCCGTCTTTGCATACCCTGACTTACTCTCCCATTTGACACACACAGACACATACAGCTAAGAGCAAATCTTGGGGTCAGGGTGCAGGATCACCCATTTTTCGGGGTTAAGGGGCTTGCAGCAGGGCCCAGCAGTGATATGAACACTCTATATCACATACATATTCTGAATTCTTATGGTTTGTTATGTTACTTGGGTTTAGAATGTGACCACATTGAAATAATGTACTGGGTATGTTTGAAGATGGATGGAATAAATATACATATCATAACCTTCGAACAGGATTACTTACTCTGATCAGCCATAACATTAAAGCCACTTACAGGTGTAGTGAATAACACTGATTATCTCATTGCAATGGCATCTGTCATGGGTCCCATTATATATTAGGCAAGAGTTTCGTCAGTTCTTCTAGTTGATGTAATGTAAGCTGGAAAAATGGGCAAGCGTAAAAGATCTGAGCAATTTTGACAAGGGCTGAATTGTGATAGCTAGACATCTGGATCAGAGCATTTTTGAAACAGCAGGTCTTGTAGGGTGTTCCTGGTATGCAGTGGTCAGTACCTACCACAAATGGTAGGCCAAACAGTGATCCAGTGGCTATTTCATAGGCACCCATATCTCACTGATGTGTTCAAGGAGGAGCAAAAGCTAGCCTGTCTGGTCCATTCCCATGGGAGAGCTACTGTAGCAGAAACTGCACAAAATTGAATGCTGGCTATTATAGAAAGGTATCAGAACACACAGCTTGCAGTATAGAGGACTACGTAGCCGCAGACCCATTAGAGTGCCCATGCTGACCCATGTCCACCACCAAAATAGCCTACAATGGGCATGTGACCATCAGAACTGGACCATGGACCAAGGGAAAAAGGTGGTCTGGTATGATGAGTCATATTTTCTGTTGGATCATGTGGACAACCTGGTGTGTCTGTATCGTTTACCTAGATGTGGAAGAGATGGCACTAGGATGCACTATGGGAAGAAGGCAAGTCAGCAGAGGAAGTGTCATGCTCTGGGCAATGTTCTGCTGGGAATCCTTGGGTTCTGGCATTCATGTGGATATTACATTGACATGTACTACCTACCAAAACATTGTTGCAGACCATGTATACCCATTCATGACAACTGTATTCCCCGACAGCAATGGTCTTTTTGACCTGGATAATGTGCCCTGCCACACTACAAAAACTATTCAGGTGTCACTGTGCAAGTGTCCTCTTTTTCCTTGTGTAAAGCCTCACATTCAGGAATGGTTTGAGTAACATGAAAAAGAGTTTGAGACCTCAATTCTGTTGGATGTTCCACCTGTGGGATGTGCTGGACAAACAAGATGCATAAAGGCCCCACCTGGAACATACAGGTCTTAAATGATCTCCTGCTAACTTCTTGATGACTTCATAGCACAGGATACCTTGAGAGGTTGAGGCCTCACAAGGCGGGTGGACACAATATTAGGAAGGTGGTTTTAATGATCTGGCTGGTTAGTGTATATTGTCATTTTCAACTTAGAAGCAGTTGAAATACTGAAGGTGTGGAAATAAATTTTGACTATGTGACAGCACATGTACCCCATCTGTTTTGACCTGATTTTTAGACTGCACATAATCAACACACCTAGTTTCAGTTAGAAAGGACACCCATTTTCTGTTTTTATAAAATAAAGTTGTTACTTAGCCTGTTATTTTACAGCTGATATTTAGCTTTCTGGTTTGGTCAAATGCCACAACATGAATAGCAATTATTGATTAAAAAAACACAATGTAACAGGACAGTGTGAACTTACAATACCTCACATTGAACTGATACAATCAGCCAGTATCTAACTGTTCAAACAGAAAATACAACACAGTTGGAAATGACTCTATTACAGAAACTGGTTGGACCTCGGGTTGGACCAGATTTGTTCTTCCTGTCACTGTCCTTGTTGGCTGACCTTGTAATTCACTGGTCCCACCTTATTCTCCACAATGCACAGCCAGCACCAAGTGACAAGAAATTTGCAGTTAGTGTTAGGTGCTAGAACCAAAACTCACTCACCTGGCTGGAACTCATAGGGTTGGTCGAGCCAATTGCACAGCCGCTGCTGAGCTTGCCAGGCTTCTGCCATATGCATCTTCGCCACCAGCACTCTCTGGATTCTGCTCCATCTCCTGGTTGTGTTCGATTCTTCATCAGAAGGGGAATGTTTTGATTTTTCCATGCCTCAGCCATGTTGAGTGGCTCATGTGGTCTTTGTACAAAGAGGAGCTCAAATGGTGTGCTGCCCGAGGAGGCAAACATCACATTTTGGATCATGAGACCTCAGTTGAGCCCATCCTCATTTTATGCCCTCTGGAACATTCTTTTGAGGATTTGATTAAACCTTCTATGATGCCATCTGTCTGAGGATGGTAGATCAAAGTCTGTAGGTGTTTTACTTGGAGCAGCTGGCACAGGTCAGCCATCAGGTGGGCGACAAAGAGGGTACCCTGGTCCATAAGCAGGTCTGTATGGTCAGGAGGAAAAGCTTGTCAGCAATAGCCTTTGAGGTTTTCTTTCTTAGGGGAATGGTTTCAGGGTAACGGGTGGTGTAGTCTACAAGTACCAAGATGTACACATAGCCTAAGGACTGACCCCAGAAGCTGACATGCCTACCTGCTCGAAAGACACCTCGCTGATAAGAAGTGAGACCAGAGAGACCAAGGGTGCTGGCTGTGGTGACATCTTCTGGCACATGGCACACTGCTAGCAAAAGTTCCATGCCTTGGCTTCCATTCCTGGCCAGTGGAACCGATTCCAGATCTTCTCTAGGGTGTTCTGGGAAGAAAGATTTGCCCTTGAGTGGGTGGGTGTATCAGATGGATTACCATACTAATCTTGGCACAGGGTTTGCTCAAGATGGCAGTGAATTAAGAGAATTTAAACAGACGTTCTGTGTCAGGTTAAGAATCACTCATCCACCACTTCTGATAGCTTAAGAGTGGTATTTCAAACTTCAATGGTGTAAGAACGCCTTGTTGATGTAGGGTATTCTCTCAAATATGTCCTCTTAACAATCTGCTTACGTTGACTGGATATTATAGATTGCCATTGATTAGGCCAAGGAAATGGTTTGAAAAGAAGCCACAAATTTAAAAGTAGGGGGAGGGGGGCAAGCATAGCCAAAATCTATGACACTTTTTATGTTCTAGAAATCTATGGATTAATTAAGATTGGTATTTAGAGAGGAAAGTTCTGTAAGTGCTGTAAGTGACCTGGCTACACCGTGTAGGAGAGAGGAGGAGGCAGGGTATCACAGACTAATCCACAGGGGAAGATGATGATACTGCACATGAGCAGAAAGTACATTTCAGATTCCCAGAGGAATGAAAAGGGATGATGACATTGCCATTTGTAAGCATTACATCACGGCATGTGATTAAAAGGCAAAGCAGAATTGGCTAATTAGCCGAGTGGGGAGAGGCCTCCTGAAACAACCCTAACAAAGGAAGGAGCTTGTGAGACTGCAGCTCTGGTATCTCTGCCTAGCCAGTATGCCATCCACGTTTGTATTCCTGCTTACCCACTCTGCTCTTTCATCTAAGCACAGAATTGCCTTACCTGTCTCCAGGGGCATCGGAAGGGCATGGATACCCTGACAGAATCAGGAGGCCCAGCACTTTACAGGGGCCCTTGAATATGTAAAATTATGTGATGTACGGGAGGGGGCAAGATGACAATTTGGCAGGGGGCCCAGAATGTCTAGCTACTCCCCTGCCTGCCTCACTGACCATCATTCCTCCTCTGGTGCTGAACCTGCCTGTCTTGAGTGGAAAGACCTAGAAAGAGTTTGAGGAGGCCAGCATGGACCCACAGGACGATGTCCACCCAGTATTTCCTCAGAGGGTACTTAATTCAGTAGCCATCCAAAACACCCAGAACTCAGAACACTTACAAATATTCAGAACCATTTAGAACAACTTGGAAATAAATAAGAGAACATGTCTAAGCACAAGTTTATAATCACAACACTGTTGGGCTCTAAGAGAGCAAGATGGGATATATGAGGACTAAAGAATTATTATGTATCTGTACTTGTATAAATGGTAAATAAAGTATCATCATCATAGCCAAATCTTCAAATGTGTGGAAGAGAGAAACTGCGGACTGTATGGTGAAGAAAAAGCAAGCAATAGCTACAAAAAAGTGAAACGCTCTGATTAATGATAAAGTCACAATTAACCCTTGTTTCATAAGTGTCTCTCAAGTTAAATCAGTTACACCACGATTGCTTCTAATATTATATACATTTGCATAATTAGATATAAATATAAAACATGTGGAACATGTGAACTATATATATATAGACAAAGTTCAATGGTCAGTATGAATAATAGTCTGTGAAACCTCAGTGCTTGTTTCCCACACAATGACTAAAGGTTGGTTGAGAAAATTAAAATCAAGCTCTAGTATAACTTGGGTGATAAAGCACAAGTATTACTGTGAACCTCTCCAGCCATACATATATTCAGGGGCATCAGAGGGACATAGATACTGACGGATTCCGGGGGCCAAGCATTTTATAGGGGCCCCAAAACCTACGGTTGGGGGCCCCCTGCTCGCCCCCTCCCCCAAAATTCTGTCTACTGTGTGTTAAGCTCTATATGCTGTGTTCAGCCGCTTTCTGCTGATCACATGTTTATTCTCACATAGCTCACCGCTGATAGGCACACAATTGCAGTGTGCAGTTTTTTACCATTTCCTGTGAACATGTTACTATCTTCAGTCTAACAAGTAAAAATGTTTCTTCCTTTTGTGTTAATTTTGTTCATGTTTATTCCATTAGACCAATCAAAAGACACTGACATTCATAAATAATGGTATAAGTATAAGTATTCCTCAGACTCTTTCAAGATATTCAGATATTATTATTTATTTGTTAAAACAAATTGGTAGCTGTGGCTGTAAAAATTTTGTGGTATTCAAATGGTTTACCATGCAGGTACCCACTGCTGCCTTCTTGCACAGAATGAGAAACATCTGAAATCATATAATTGCAACAAACTATTTTCCAGTTTCCATATAAGGTATCAGAGTGTATTAAATGTGAATATTAAAATATTTAATCAATACATGCCTGTATACGGACATCTGTAGAACCAACAATAATTAGCAATTTCCCCTGTTAATTAAAAATTTTGTAAAAACATAATACATACCAATAGTATAATCCAACATTGATTTTTAATTACATGGTTCAGTTCTGGTGTCACTGGATGTAGCTTTACAGTTATAATTTTATGATACATAGATAAAATTTTTTACATGATTTTGTCTTACATTTTGAAAGACTATTGATCAATAAACTTGGGATATATTTTCTTATTTAACCCACAAAAAGCATAGTTTTTCAAAACAAGGCAAAAGTGATCATCCCGTAAACCATATATCAGGGGGTTAAGACATTTAGGTGCAAGAATGAAAGCAATATAATCAAAATACCTGAGGTTTACAAACAGCTCCAGATTAATTTCAAGCACAGCCATTTCTATGAAAGGGCACCACAGTTGGAACAAGCTGAGCACAAGCTGAAAACCGTGAAGAATGACAG
>JAODKC010000039.1:16417638-16438255 GCA_026777985.1 Mormyrops attenuatus | reverse complement strand
AACACAGAATTTCCCACTCCCATTATCAGGATACTTAATATCAATTAAATTTGCACATGTTCAAAATTGCAAGCAACATGAATGAACTATAATTGTAATACCAGGCAGGAATGGAGGAGGCAGACCCCGGAATGCGGAGACAAATCCCTTTATTTGGGAAACCAGATACAAACAATGCCAGAGGGAACGTTCCAAATCATAGTCAGGTCTCGGGCGAAGGTCGATAGCCAGGGAGATCAATCCTACACAGACGGACGAGACAGGGTTCCAGGAGGAAGGGAGGAACAGGACCGATGTACCCTAAAGAAGCTACAACCTACGCCTTCCTTCTATCCCCAAGAAATGAGATCTTTATTACACAATACCGCTGGAAGTGAACTATCTGGGCATATAAGAACTAAGAAATTTACAAAACGAGAGGAGGCCATTCGGCCCATCAAGCTCTTTTGGGGAGCACCTAACCAATAGCTCAGAGTTGTTAAAATCTTATCTAGCTCTGATTTAAAGGAACAGAGGAGAGATACCGACTGAATATAGTCTGACTCATATGCCCCTCAAGCCAACAACAACGACTGTGCCCTCAGCTCAGGGCATAGAACACCACCCCCCAAAACAAATACACCGCAAAGCGGCCTACAATCTAATGCAGGGAAAATACAGCGCTCCAAAGAAACAAAAACAACCAAAACTAATTGATCTCGCAGACAATGCCAAACTGCACTTACCTATTTTAGGCTGCTCACAAACAGCCTGGTCAATCCCAAGCTGGTTTCCCCCCCTCCAGCAATGCGTCCAAAACTTACCAAACAATACCCACGTAGATTTCCCCAAAAGTTTTACCTCTGCGTCTAGGGAAAAAGCTGCACTCACACACAAACAACGGAGCCAATCAAAATATTGCACTGTAAAGCGTCTGGTTACGTCCTAAAACCGCCTACCCATTCACAAATCCCCGCAATATAGTCATTAACCCAATTGAACATGAAGGTAGACAAAAAAAAAATAACTACCAACGCTGATCCTGGACGAGCCCCCAATATATTACCCAACTAAGGCTCGTTTTGGCTTGGCGATATAAAGGGAAACCAAACGTGGATAAGGTTTACCGAAAAATAATTTATTAAAGTCCATAACAATGATAAGTGACGCGTGCTGAAAGCTGGAGAGAGGGAACATCAAACCCTGTTCAGGTAGTTCCTTATATGCACAGATGAATTAATTAGATGACCAACATCACCTGTGCCAATGCTCCACCCTGCAACACAAAACATGAAAGAAAACCCAACAGAAAGAAATACAACAGGAGGCAGTGATGGGCAACCCAATAACAGCCTCGACAGACCAATTGTTGGCTACCAAAACTGGCTCTTGGTACATGGAATGTAACCTCTCTGGTGCAGGAGGTAGAGAGATACCGACTAGATATAGTCAGGCTCATCTCGATGCACGGCTCAGACTCTGGAACCAAACTCCTGGAGAGGGGCTGGACTCTATTCCACTCTGGAGTTTCCTATGGTGAGAGGCACCAAGCAGGGGTGGGGCTATTTATAGCTCCCTGGTTTGGTGCGAGTGCATTGGAGAGTCACCTCCCTTCGACCTTGGGTTGGGGGATGGACTCTGATGGTTGTTTGTGTGCATGCACCAAACGCCAGATCCGGACATCTTGGAGGCCTTGGAGGGGGTGCTGGAAGGTGCCCCCTCTGGTGACTCCATTATTCTGCTGGGGGACTTCAATGCTCACGTGGGTAATGACAGTGTAATAAGGGTGTTCATAAGTGCACTTGGCACCAGAGCACCCAAGGCCGCAGTTCAATATCGTCCGATCTGTGTCCATATGTTTTGGACACTTGGGTGAAGAGAGGAGCTGAGCTGTCAACGGATCACAAGCTGATGCTTAGTTGGATCCAATGGCAGTTGGAAGATGGAAGATGTCGGATAGACCTGGTAGACCCAAACACATAGTGAGGGTGTGCTGGGAGCAACCGGTGGAGGCCCCTGTCTGGGAGATCTTCAACTCAAATCTCTGGTTTCACTTCTCTTCTCTCCCGAGGGAATCAGAGGACATGGAACCTGAATGGGCCATGTTCCGTGAACACCAGCAGTAAAGGGAGCTGTCATGCTGAAGAAGGAGGCCTTAAAGGCTTGGTCAGTTTGTGGGACTCCTGAAGCAGTGGACAGGTACTGGCAGGCTGAGTGGGAAGGGGCTTGGGAAGTTGCTGATGCAAATACTCAGATGTGGAGGTTTGATGAGGCTATGGAGAAAGACTTTTGGTTGGCCTCAAAAAGGTTCTGGCAAACTATGAGGTGACTCAGGAGGGGAAACAGGGCTTCACCAATGCTATTAACAGCAGGTATGGAGAACTGTTGACCTCAACTGGGGATATAGTTGGGCGGTGGAACAAATATTTTGAGGATCTCCTAAATCCCATTGATATGCCTTCCGCAGAGGATCTTTAGGGGGATCACACTCCTCAGCCTCCATGGGAAGGTCTATGCCGGGGTACTGGAGAGAAGGGTCCATCCATTGGTCGAACCTTGGATCCAGGAGGAACAGTGCGGTTTCTGTCCTGGTCGCGGAACACTGCACCATATTCATACCCTCACATGGATACTGGAGGGTTCATCTACATGTATTTTGTGGACTTGAGGCATATGACCATGCTCGTGGGGGGCTCTTGTTGGGGTCTATCCGCAGAGTGGCTGGGCTCAGCCTTAGAGATGGGATGAGGAGCTTGGACATTCGGGAGTGGCTCAGAGCCACTGATCCTCCACATTGAAAGGAGCCAGTTGAGGTGGTTCGGGCATCTATCTAGGATGCCTCCTGGATGGCTTCCTGGGGAGATGTTTCGGGCATGTCCAACTGGGAGGAGGCAGACCTGGGACACACTGGAGAAATTATGTCTCTTGGCTGGCCTGGGAACGCCTTGGTATTCCCCCGGAGGAGCTGGAGGAGGTGGCTGGAGAGAGGGAGGTCTTGACATCCCTGCTTAGACTGCTGTCCCCGCGACCCGACCCTGGATAAGTGGTGGAAAATAAAATGATAAAATGATATACAAATACAGGCCTGAACTTCTCATCCTTCAGCCCATATGTCAGAGTGCTTAGATACCAAGGAACAATAACAAAAATTTTAAAAATGATGAACTTTAAATTTTATAGTTATTAGCATATCTAGGTCACCAATCATGAAGAAGCAGAGACCCAGACCCAGCTGAATGAAAAGGAGAATGAAAAGGGCCTTTTTGGCTGAAACTTGGTCTGAAGAGACAGCTCTGCCTTCCACTATCTCAAATCTGTAATCATTGTCATATGCATGCAGATTATGACCCCTATTCACACCAGGTAGATGGATGTGAATGCGTTATTCAGGCCTGCGTGCACTTGCATTTCATATAGGTAGTAAGCAAACATTAAATCTGCCTTACTGGTCCTATGGTATGATGCTTTATATATGAACTGGGAAATCTGTATTTCTGAGTGCCTTTATCCCATCAGCATTTCTCATGTCATACATGGCCATAGCACTGAGGTAATTTATCGCATTTTCCATGTTTAGGTCAGGTTGGCTGCAGAATCAAAGAACAAAGGACAAAGGCCACAAAGATAATGAACACAGCCAGAAAAGCCCAACAACAGCATATCTCTGAAGAATGCAGTTGTATTTTCTCACTTTTTTAAATAGTGAGACTGCGTTGGTCATGAAGAAAAGCCATGCTAATATGTCACAGTTTGTCTCACATAAAAAACTGCAGTATAATGAATATACAGCTCTGGAAAAAATTAAGAGACCACAACAAAATTTTCAGTTTCACTTATTTCTCAGTTTATGGGTGTAAAATGTATATTTTTTGCAAACTCCAGCCTGGTTTTTCCCTGCTTCTCATTGATGAAGGGCTTCTTCCTTGCTTTACGGGACTTCAATATCGCTTCTAGGAATCTGTTGTGAATTGTCTTAGCTGTGCACTGAATGCTTCTCATTCTTTTTGAAGGTCACTTGAGGTCATCCTCCGATTTATGAGGCACTGCTGGATAAGGTCAACTCTGGCATTAGAAAGTCGCTTCTGCCCTCTACCTGGCTGGTTTTTGTTTATTCCCAGTGTCTCCTGCTTCACCTTGTTCTTGCTTCACTGCTGTCTTAGTAATTTTGAGCATGGAAGCAGCATGCTGTGCAGTGTAACCTTCTCCAGTGTTAAACCAGGATTTAAAAATGCAGATTTCTAAAAAAATATAGAGTGGTCTCTTATTTTTTTCCAGGGCTGTATGTTGTTTTAAAAATAATGTAAACCATGGGTGGGAAACTGGCGGCCTGTGAGCCGTATCCGGCTCCCTCCGTTTTATTTTCCCAGATTGCTCGCTGTGCACAAAAATTAAATATATGTTTTATAAATTAACTAAATAAAAACACTTTGAAATGAATATTAATGAATAAAATAAAATTTATATAATATAACATCATGCTGTCTGACCACTAGGAGGAGCTGGAAACCGTTACCAAGAGAAATGTAAAACAAAAGTCGCCAACTGAATATCTTTATGAGAGGAGAATCCAGCATAAATAATGTGTTCTTTCCGAAGCCGACCCACACCTGATCATTATTGATGAATATGAATGTCTCTGTTTAGGGCTTCCTTCCTTTTCCTGCTGTGTGTTTTATTATGTGTATTTTAAAATCTCTTCTGCTTGGGTGGTATTATGGTGGTAAATTAGATACCACCCACGCATACTTAGCTGGTGTCCTTACCATAGTTCACGTTGTGCTTACTCTTTCTCCCTTGTGTGCATTTTGCATTATACTGCAGTATACAGTATTTTGGTGGTATTTTCAAACAATATGTTGATTTCTTGTTAAAAATAGGCCTATGTGTGCCGATGTATTCGTGTTATTTTATGTTAATTTAAGATGCTCTGCAGCTGTAGGATTCAGTTGTAAATATACTACATTACAAAATAAGTACAATTAAATTGGTTACAATTTTTTTATTGCTTGTATGTACTGCGCCAAACCCAGAGTGGCTACTCAGAATGTAGATGGACCCCCCACTGAACAAATTTGACTGGCCCTGTCACAGCTGTTAATTCATTTTATAGCCTGACTAAAGACTAAAGCTGCCCACCCCTGATGTAAACAACAAATAAATCAATAAATGTAAGATAATTCATAGACATACTTACCATGAGCTACACCTTCAGGTGGACTGAGAACGAAGACAGACTTCATCTCCTGTCAATCTCTTCATATTACGCGAGAACCTGTGTAATGTTACAGCATGTCATCACTAATGTTCAGTCTGTAATTTGAAGTGAATCGACAGCAGCATCTTGGTGGGATGTGGAGGGTAATTTAAACAATCCCAGGTGCTCTGGAAGAACTAGAAGCATTGAAGATGGGCACATGTAAAGAGTCTGGATGGCATGTCAAGGCAGTGCTGTCCCATGGTGCTTCGTGATTTTCAGCAAGCTTCACACGGGGCCTGTTCGTTGGCTAGATAATTTGTCTGATTTAAGGTACCCCAGTTTAAATGGACTTTATCTTTGTTCACTTAAGTTTAGCCCAGACTTAAATCTTAAATCTTGCTACCCCAAACATCCAGCTTCAGGGTAAAGACCCAGGGCCTCTGTTATTCTTTGTTTAGAAACACCTGGTTATGGAGCATTTGCTATCATCAAACACTCTTTTTTAATATTTTACATTTTATTATGCATATTTTCCAATTTTCCAGAACTGTTCGTCTGTGACGTAACATGATAACATGAGGTAACATGAAAAATGAACTCAGTTGTCATTGCCAGCCATTTTTGTTAGTATCAGAATTGATGAAAGAATGCCAGACCATTAAGGACATAAGGCATGTTTGTTTTCACTATGGTAATGATTTACACACTAACTGCTGTAGTTATAAACTTTTAGGCCCATGGACAGGCTGCTCTTACCAGCTGAAGATGGTTCTCATGTTTAGTATATTGCACTACTGGCAAATACTTCACTGATGTTGTTCTTACTGAGAGGGGAATATGAGACAATGAGGTCATCTGTTGTTTGCCATCTAGGATGTGTCAGATTGTACTGTATGGACACGTAATTTGCTCCCATGAAACCAATCAAGTTACCCAATTAAGCAAAACTCATTTAAGCGGTCATTAATTATTGGAGAGATCTTAAGACGACTCATTCAAGGGAATTATCTTGGCAAGGAAATTACTGTAGATGATGTAACTGCTCCCAAGGTATGGAGATGGTAAATATGTTTGCACAACAAGCCTTAACCCTAAATGCATTCATCAGAGTTAATTAATCATTAAAATCATTTGTGATCAAAGCATTTGTTCTATAGCATTTAACGAAACCCAGTTATACATTTGAGATTCAGCATGAAGTCCCACTGAAAGAGACCCTGAGTCAGTCCCAGAACATGTGATGATGTCAAAAGAACTTGGATTGAATCCTTGATTAAAGTTATGGCACAATTTTGTCTTGTCCTTGTAAGCATGACACATGAATATAGATAAATGGGGATATAAGATAAACAGAATTTGTGACATACAGGCTTGGGAATACGTATTATTTTGTCCTGTTATGAGATAATAGAAGAATCGAGGATATAGAATCCATTCATGTGATCTGCTGTACTGAGGAGGAAGAAGGGGGCCCAAAACAAGGCCTCTGTGGGTTTCTTTGAAAATGAGCTAAAGATTTTAACATGCGTTATGTGTTTGAGTGAAAAGAAGCAGTAGAAAGGGTCAATATTGGGATAAAATGAAGGGAATCATAAATAATGTGGTTTAACATCTGAATCTCCATTTACTGGTAAGCAACATTTACATTACATTTGTTTAGCCGACACGGCACTTTTATCCAAAGTGACATACAACTGAGAGAGCAGGGTCTGCCAGTCCTTGGGGCATCTGGGCTTAACGGCCTTTCTCAGATCATAGGGACAGCATACTAACCTGCTGAGCCAGCCAGCACTCTCTACAAATGCATGTTCCTTCGAGCCAGAATCGAACTTGCAACCTGTTCAGCTTTATGCTTCTGTAGCCCTGCACCCTACAGACTCTGGCTTCAAAGGGGGGAGTGTAAAAAAATTACAGGTCACATTCTGCATTTGACCAAACAGGCCAACAGTACCAGTTTTACATTCTGTTAAGATATCTTAACCATAGCTGTGCCACATATATTAAAATGTCAGCATGTACTCCTGGTCAACCTAATGCACATATCAGCTGTCGTTTAAGCTATAGGAATTTGGCCTGTGTTTACAGCTTACAAGGTTCAGACTGTATTGATTGCAAGATAACACAAAAGTAAGATTACCACCAAAAAACAATTTTCATTGTTTATTTCTGGTGGTGAAATGTCTTTGATAAAAAATGGCACCCCTTACTCTGTTTACAGCCAAATAAATGGGTAAAATGTGAATAAGGAAATAAATATGCCATAAATTAAATAAATTAGAAACGAAATGTGTTGTTTGATAGACTAGATAAATAGTCATGTCCTCAGCATTATCCCTGAGAGATATATGAAGTCCTAGCTTATTAGTCAACATCCACAGAGAGACCTTGTTTATCCAACAAAAGAACAAACCAGGCAGTTAGGTTTTGTAGGTAAGTGTTAATGAGTGAGTAGGGCAGACACCGCCCCCTAGAGCTTTGGATCAGACACTCCCTGTTTGTGCTGTGCATGCAACTCACACGCAACACTAAGTTCATTTTAGCTGACTGTTGCAATATACTTGTACGAGTTTCATCACGCATGACTATGATATAGAACTGTGTTATAAGGTGAAGTCATCTCTCTACAGACCTCTTTAAAATGTGTGTGGGGGGGTCAGATTTATCAAATGATAATTTCTGCAACATAAGAACTGTCATTGGTGCTCTGTTGCCATTTCTGCTGCAGAAGATTAAAGAAATTGAATCCACTTTAAAGAAAAACATCCAGTTTATAAAATAAGATTTGCAAAGTTACAAGTACACAGGGATGCACCCATGCACACATCCATGCCAAGCTGACTCGGAGAGTTCCTTGATAAATACCAAATTGTAAACACAATCCTAGCTGATCTTTCTGACAGACACATACAGGCAGGTAAATGGGGAGCAGCCTTCAGAGCTCCCTTCATATGGCTATGAAGATGAAAAGTATATCTGAAGGGGACGCATCACTCTCTCAGGCTTATCTTCTCTCTGCTCTGCCATTCTCCACGCATTCACTGGCTGCTCTGTGCAACTGAAAGGTCATCAGAGATAAAGAAAGACACTGTAGATGCATTTATGCAGTTTAAGACGTCAACGAGTCAACAAGATAAATTAGGGATTGTGCAAAACACAGGTGTTATGCTATGCTGAAAAATATATAATTTGGTTGGTGAGAGCATGTTTGATTTCAGACTATTCCAGGTAATAACAGGTAGTTATGAGTCTCAGATTCTCAGTGATTTGAACAGTAGAGGCTCACGTACAGTACACCGATGAAAGACACTGTAACTGATTATCTCCTGCTAAGGGGCAGTAGTGGTTTAAATTAATGGTTAGGGAAGCGCACTTATAATTTAAAGATATCGCCCCCAAGCACTGCTCCCCAGGCGCTGAATTAGCTGCCCCCTGCTGTGTCACATATGGGTTAAATGCAGAGGACACATTTCATTGTTGTGCACTGTGTGCTGTGGTGTGTCAACAATGACCACTGATCTCTGAGTGCACCCATTTTTATTATTGATTGGAAATTATTTATCAAATAAGTCGTGCCTCAGAACTGCCTCCAGAAACTGAGAATCTGCTTAGCAAATTAATTTAAGCAGCCCACACAGGCTCTTATTAAGTAGTTTAGGGAACTGAAAAGTACCACCTTAAATCCAATACCATAGTGAACATCAATCAAATTGATATTAAAAACTAGGTATTAACTGGTTATGATAAGGATGAACATGCATCCTTGCAGTTAACTCATCTTGTGAGAAGGCGCCCACTTAGCCAGCTGGCTTCACTTTGTCTCAGATAGGGGGCGCCAGCGGTGAAGCTGGCCTCGGGCACCATCTTTTGAGGAGGCGCCCACTTAGCCAGCTGGCTTCACTTTGTCTCAGATGGGCGGCGCCAGCGGTGAAGCTGGCCTAGGGCACCATCTTATGAGGAGGCACCCACTTAGCCAGCTGGCTTCACTTTGTATCAGATAGGGGGCGCCACTTTGTCTCGGATGGCGTGTGGCGCTCTGCATGCTCCCTCATGTCTGACATTCTTTCATTGGTATGTCACTGTTGCTCCTTCGCTGGTGGTGTATGTGACACCCCAGCTTACACTGAGGTATGTTGCTAATGATCCTGTGGGTGGTCCCTGATAGGACTCTGTACCCGCAATGTTATGTGGTACTTAGTCACCTGCTACTCACTTAGGCACATTGGGGTGGAATATCTTTGACATAATTATCTTTCTTTCTGTCAGTTAACATTGGCTCTGTTGGGGGATATTATTTTTCCCAGCCACACAAAGCAAGACAATAGAGTTATTTTATATTTCTATCTAACTTTTTGATGTTCATTTTTATGCATTCTTCATCTCATATATTAGGCTGGCAGCTGCATGGACAGCACTAGTGAACGGACCCAAATGCTAGTTTCCCTGTATTGACACCCCAGATGCCACAGACCATTTGCTGACATTATTGTGAGAATGGGACATGTGGGGCTGGGCCACCATCCATCCTGAGAGGGTGATTCAAGCAAATAAGTGTTTGCACTGATTCCTTCCACCTGTTCATCTTTACCGAATATCGTATACAATGGAAACCTCTTATAGAGATCACAGTTATAGGGATCGCCAAAAATAAGCCAACAAGATGTAGTAGCGAAACTACAATATAAACACTTTGAGACAATGTAACGTTGTGAAAATGGACTGATAGATAAAATTGAATTGAAAATTTGTGTACAATACTTTACTATAGTGTATTTGAATTATACACGGTTCAGTAATTTAATTTGTGCAGTATTGTAATTTGAAAAGCGTTTGAAACAGCTGTACTGTATTTTAAAATCGTCAATTAAATTCACACATAGCGACATTGTCTGTTTTGTGGTTCATCTGGTGCTCCCTGTCTTGCTATATGGCTGTGAGACATGGACGCTATCCAGTGACCTGAGACGAAGTCTGGACTCCTTCAGTACTGTGTCTCTTCAGAGTATCCTTGGGTACCGCTGGTTTGACTTTGTGTCAAACGAGTGGTTGCTAAAGGGGTCCCAAATGAGGCACGTTACCTGCATTGTAAGGGAGCGTCAGTTACGGCACTACGGCCATGTGGCGCATTTCCCTGAGGATGATCCGGTTCGCAGGATCCTCACTGCTGAGGACCCAAGCAGCTGGACCATGCCAAGGGGACGCCCACGTAACACCTGGCTGCGGGAGTTGGATGGCCATTTCCTGAGGGTGGGACTGGACTGTGTATCTGCCTGGGGGATTGCTGACCGGGATCCTGAGGAGTTTCGCTATGTGGTGGGTGTGGCAACGCGCTGCACCAGCGCATGTTCCCCAACCTGACCTGACCTGACTGTCATGTTAATGATTACTAATTAGTAGTAGTTCATAGTATAATACAAAACACTCTTGTTATATGCTATTATTTTTTCCTAGTCCTTGTGTTAGTGGTACATTTAGAGCCTATTTCTTTTCCAGCAACTTTTTGTTCCTTCTGTTGGGTAAAGTCCGCCATCTTGTGGTGGAGTAGAGTCAGCAAGAGTACTCATGGCACCTGGGCTCTAACACTAGCTATGCATCCCTCCAATTTCCAACCACTTACCTGGTTAGGGTCATAGCGGGGGGTTACAGAGGCCATCACATGCAGCATATGGTACTCTGGATGGAGGCACAAAGACACACACGTTGGTGTATGTATCTAAATGGGGACCTCCCATTCATTTCTGCGGGAGAAATCCTAATTCCAATCATGACACCTTTAAACCCCTACCCAGCATTATCCTTAACCATAAGTAGCCAAACAATTTAGCATTTTTACTTTTTTGATTGCATTCATGGATTTTTATAAAATCGAGGTTGAGGACCTGAAAATTTGACCCAAAAGTAAGGAATTTTCAGGTTTTACCACACTTTAGGGGTCCCCAAATGTCATGTATGCAAACCCACACACAGACCAAACACACGTCCTAGCCTTAACCATAAGTAACCAAATGAAATACAAGTCTTTGGCATTTTTACTTTTTTGTTTGCAGTCATAGATTTTTATAAAATTGAATTTCTCCTTGTGAGGACCAAATAATGGTCCCCACAATGTCAAAATAACAGATTTTTATCACATTGTGGGGAGACTTGCGTCGTTCAATGCAATGTATATCTGACCCTCACACACACACATACACACAGACACATTTGTATTCATCTTTCTGGGGATCGTCCATTAATTTCTATAGGTAAAACCCTACTCCTAATGAAAACCTTAACCTCTAACCAGCCCTAATCATAATCATAAGTAACCAAAAAAAACACAGGACTTTTTACATTTTTAGTCTTTTGATTGCAGTCACGGACTTTTTTAAAAATGAGTTTCCGGGGAGACTGAAAAAATGTCCCCACAAGGTCAAAATAATAGGTTTTTTCACATTTTAGGGAAATGTAATATATACATGACCACGCACACACACACACACACACACACACAGACTATGGGCAGTATGAACATAACAAGAATAATCGGTCTAGCTATATAGTGGCCTTTCACTATCACTAATTGTTAACTCGGTATGTAATAATTGTATGTAATAATAAATTTTTTACTAATGCTGTCATTAAAGACGGAACACCGACACAGTATAGGCCTGAAAACTAAAATCCATAGAGTGATTAGGCTACATATTAACATCGTTGCTGCTGGTCCTGTCTGTGAAAGTGTGTACCCTGTGCATGTGAGGATAAGCCATAGCACGTAGTTCATGTTTAAACAGAACACGTTGTTTTGACAAGCAGGTAAACAGATCGATGGAGCGGTCAGTGGAGTCATGGTGAAGCTCGCATAAATACTTCAGGGTCACTTCATACACAGTACATTACAAGCAGTGGGAGAGAAGAAGGACACCTAAAATAACCATAGTAGCTGCTTTATACAATCATCCGCCAGGTGTCGACATTTCGCCGCAACAACAAACTTGCATTAAAAACAAAGGAAAATAGTTCGTTTTCAATCCGTAGTTATTCCGGTTTGTTCAGCAGTATAGCTTATTTTTAAATACTGGTAAGGCATTACGAATTAAACGGAGAAAATGCAGGCTCTTCGAAACTGTGCGCTGTGTTCGACGGAGGGACTACTATGTAGCCGGACCGACTTCCTACAGCTTCGGAGCAACATGGCGGTATTTGCGCGAAGGTTCTCCTGTGTTGGTTTAAGGTATGTAGCGGATCTTTCAAAATCAGTAAAAACCAAAATCTATGTAAATGTCATGTGTCACTCCATCCATAGTAATCTATCTGTAAAAGCGATACTTGCAGTGGTTAACTGAACATTGAACAATGTGCATCGCTACTACCATATTATTCGGGGATGCGCAGAACTGGTACACAAGTACGGATTCTTCCTGTAAAGCGATACGCGAGGCAATTTCTTGTCGTAACAGCTCAAATGCACGTAAAATGAATACCCATTTGCGTTGTTATGACAAGATATTACCGTACATTTTAACATTTTATATCTCAATTGAATTACCCATTAGCCGTATCACGGCGAACGGGTACTTGCGTACCAGTAATGTGCATCCTTGCATATATTGCAGCTTATGCACATTTATCCGTTTCAGTCGTCGGGAACGCTGCTGAAGTTGAGTTGTGTTATTTGTTGCCTGCGTTTTGCATCTTCATGCAATTTCAATGCAGTTACTGAAACGTCGGTGAAATGTTAACTGGACACGCTATTGGGAAAAATACACTTAAAGTTGTTTTTTGGGGGGGATACAGGAACACAGCATGCATATTAAGCAGCAGGAGACCCATGCGACGGAAGCTCCCCACGTGGACACGAGCCGACTGCGTTTCCCTAAGCGTCTCCGGGGGACTGTGCGCTCTCCCTTTCTATAAGGTACCATTACTCGTCTATACAGCACCTCTTACCTATTAGAACAAAAAGCTTAAAGGCTAAAATGTATGTACAGGATTTGTTGAACGGTGCAAAATAGTAGACGGTGCGACAACATATCAAAGAAATGCAAATAGCAGAATTAAATACGATAAGTCGCAGTGAAAAACAAGGTTTCTCTTCTATTATAAATCAGGTTGCAGTGTTTTGTTTGTATATTTTCGTTATATGTTTACTGCTGCTTATTCCAATATGACTTAGAGCTGTCACAATTACCTCATTAAGCTTGATTTTATAAAGTATTGATTAAAATTTGCCTTTTGGATTACTTGGCAATTTGCCGGAAGAAAGACACCAACATAGTGGATGAGGGTCCAAATAAAAAGGGAGAAGCAGCCTGTTATGTAGGAGCTCTTCATATTAACATCCACGGGCTCACTTAGTAATGCATGGCTAGTCTTAGACAACTATAACCTATATGCCATTTAGCTTCTTGGAGTAGCCTAGCCTGTTTTTGTCATCATTTTGATTTAAATTATTTATCTTAAGTTAATTTCAACAATTCCTAGATAACCTAGGAATAGATAACCTAGGAATAGATAACTGGCGCCAAAATATTTAATATTTAATATAAATTAAATATTATTTTATATTTAATATTGTACATAATAACCATATGTTTTAAATATGTGATTTAAAGTTGTGAGAGTATTGTGTGTCTGTGGAGCCCCTACCAGGTCAGGGTTGGAAAATATTTTGAAACAGTTCCCTTACAATTGTTTTGTTCCCTCTCAGTACTTCAGTAATAATAAATACATGGGAATTAAGCATTAATACTATATCTGTGTATTTTAGATCAAGTTCAAGGTAAAAATCAATAAGCTTATGAATAGGATACTGCACTTCAGTCTTATTCTGTTTTTTGATATTTGCATAAGCAGTTTCTTTGTACATGTGCAGTGACAAAGATTGTCTTCTTCTGCGCATCATATTTTAACTGAGTGTACTAACTCTAAGTCCTCTCCATGCTTTTCCCCATCAGCAAGTGGAAGACCTCTCTCATGAAGCCATAATACGCAGAGCATCATCACTGGTAACAGACAGTGCCAACACCTACCTGTCCCAGACCACCCTGGCTCTTGTGGATTCCCTTACACAGTATACCCGAGTAAGTAGCCAACATCCTGCAAAACACTGATTCAGGCAAAGTATCAGTCCTGGTTTTATTGGATCTACGTGCAACATTTTACACAATCGATCACAAAATAGCCCTGGATAGGCTAGCGCTTTGGGTGGGCCTCACTGGAATAATCTTGAGCTGGTTTAGGACTGGTATACTTTGAGAGCTGAGGTTATGTTGAAATTGGTAGTTGTAAATCAAGGTGGCCACCCAGTAATTGTGGAGTCCCACAAGGCTCTGTCTTAGAGTTCCTTTATTCAACCTCTATATGCTTACTTTAGGTGAAATTCTGCAAATTCACAATATGGATTATCATAGTTACATGGATGACACAGAGATCTACCTGCCCTGTCACCCAAGTCTTTTGGCCTCATTCATTCCCTGTGTTAATTTCCTGAGCAAGTTAATTGCTGGGTGCTGCACGATTTGCTTTAGCACAACAAAGAGAAAACTGAGGTGATTGTTTTTGAGAAGAGAGAGAGGTGTGACTGAAGGTTAGTGCCTACATGGAGTCTAAGGCCATGCAGACAAAGGACCTTGTCAGAAATCTTGACGTCTTACTTGATGAAGATCTGTTTCACTGACCGTACTAAGGCTATATATAACAATCTTCCTTTTCTCACCTTAGGAACATCTCTAAAATCAGATGCCTAAAGTCCAAGCATGACCTTGAAAATTTATCACATACCTTCCTCTCCAGTCAGGAGATTATTGAATTATTGTAACACTGTCCTATATGGATTTACCAAAAAATCACTAAGACAGCTCCAGCTCAACCAATATACTGCCACTAGTAGTTTTTAATTATTATTTTAATTGCCTTTTACTTGTACATTTTAATCCTTCATTTAATTATTGCTGTTACTTGATCCAGTTTTATGTAAAGCATTTTGAATGACCTCTCTGAAAATGTGCTGTATAAGTTTACTTGACTTTGTGAGGCTGCTTTCAGGCATTATTCTTCTGAAAAAGGTGTTATAATAAGACCCAGGCACTGGCTTTTACTTTGTAAAATTCTGTGTTGTTGTAGGCATCGGGGATAAATATTGTGCTCTGACCAAGTCTGCCTCTAGCATTATCTGTTTTGTTTTTGCTAGTTAACACTAAACATAAGTATTATGTAAGGCAGGAAATGTCCAGTTTCCATTAACCTTGGGGTCACCATGGCACATACGCACATCGCCGTTGCTTCTGGCTCTACAAACAAGGCCGCAAAGCACCACTTGCTTTGGTAACTCAGGGTTTTGGCCACAGGCTCTGCACACGCTGATCGCTCTGCAGAAAAGATACCTGATGTCTCTTGGAAAGCTCACTGCAGACGAGGAGGATGCTGTTTGGCAGGTGATAATCGGCCAGCGTGTGGAGGTGGGCACCATTCCCTTTGAACGGGATTCTTTCCCCCGTTATACCCCTCAGTCAAAAGCATTGCAAATGAAAATGATAGTGAAATCATCCGGCTGCACCAGGATTTAGGGAAGCTTTGTAATGCCGAATTCTGCTTCTGCAGTTCAAAGGTACCACTTTACAGTAAGGCTCCCTTTTACCACTTATGAATGGTAGCAACTTATGAATAATAATAAAAATGGTGTACGTTGTTTACAGTTGTCTATTAATGATTTACAAACTGTTAACAACCTAATTAATAACCTGATTATAAACCATTCATAAACCCTTTATAAGGGTTCTCTTATTGTGAAGTGCTACCCAGAGCAATGTATTTCTTTTAAGTTTACATTTACAGTGCAAGCAATTTAGTCACCCCACCATGAACTGCTTTGATCCCAAGTTTGAAAATGATTGATGTCGGAATCTCGTGTTTGCCTTCCTAATTTATTTTCCTTCTCTCAGGTGGGTGACAAGCTGGAGGAGTGCAAGCGATATGAGGCGAACTGGGCGAATGCCATCAGCTTATGCGAATTGGCTGCTCAGGCAGCACACAATGCAGGTACGTCTCTCATTCTGTGCAGGTTTTGTCTGTCTGCCAGTGGGAAACGGCTGATGATTTTTAATATAACATGAAAACCAAAGTCCCTTGGATTTACAGCACTGTTGCTCATCGCACCTTGTGTTCCCAGGGGCAAATGAGGCATCTGCAACAACCCAGAGTAACCTGCAGGTGGCGCAGTCACAAGTGGAGCAGGTTCGGCAGCTGTCGCTGGTGGCTGAGCGGAAGCTGGCAGAGACTAAGGCTGAGGAGATCCAGAGGGTTGCTGAGTTTGCGGCCAGTATGGAGAAGAGCGGGGAGGATATGCCGGAAGCCTACCTTCGAGAGGACTGATCGCAATAACCCAATAACCCCCCGACCCCCTCGCCCCATACAGAAAAGTCAGCTCGTTCAGAGCATTGCTGGGTACATGGCAGTGTAACGATTGGGCTCACATGTGAATGAAAGATCTACAGTTTGCTTACGCTTGCCCAGAGTGGACTTTTCTGCAAATCAGTGTTTTATATAAAAACAAATCTTTGTTACTATAAATATGTTTAGGAAAGGTCCATTAGTTGACGCAGGCAAAAATATTGAAAAACATTTAAGTTAGTGCTCAGCTATAGAGCAGTATACCTGTATAGGGGGCGATGTGTGGCACAGCAGGTTAGGACACTGTGTCTGTGGTCGGTGGTTCAGATCCCAAGGTCAGTGGGGTGATGTCACTGTTGGGCCCTTGAGCAAGGCCCCTGACCCCCAATCACTCCAGGGACCGGCTCGTCGTCCTTCCTAAATTGTATGTCTCTTTTGGATTTGGATCAGTTTAACAAATTGAAAAATATATGGAAGTAATAGACTGAATAATGCAAAGATTTCTTACAACAGATGTTAATACCTCAGTTAATACTACTCTGTTTAATGCAAAGGATGACTTGCAATATGCAGTAATTATATTTTTGATCATTTTTGGATGCTAGGTTGTATTCGACTGTGTGTGTGTGTCTTAGATGCTTGTGGCCTGGAGCTGGCCTGGACTGTGTTATAATTATTACATTGTGAGGACTAAATTTCCCTACAGTGTGGTAAAAACCTGTTATTTTGACCTTGTGGGGACATATTTTTGTGGTCCCCACAAGGATAACCTCAATTTTATAAAAATTTGTGACTGCAGTCAAAAAAGTTTTGTATTTTGTTTGTTTACTTATGGGTAAGTTTAGGACTGAGTAGGGGTTAATGTTGTCAGGGTTGGGATTAGGGTTATGGCCATAGAAATTAAAGGAGAGTCCCCATAAGTGTATGAATATGTGGACTCTTTGTGTGTGTGTGCACAGTGGACTCGCATTCTGTCAAGGATATACCCGAGCCTGGTATAGACTCCACTCATGCAATCAGCTGAACATGAAATAAAGATATTTATATGGACATAATGTGAACCTTTTCTATACTAAGAAACATTAAGTTTTATACAGAAAAGTCAATGGACTACACTGGAAGCCTTGAGCAGGAGAGGTAGCCATGATAGAAGGAAAGACTTCCAAAGAAAAAAATATTTCCATTTAATTAAAACACGTTTCACTTTTCAAACTGTGTTGTTTTACCTTTGAGTAAAAGCAAAAACATTTTTGAAAATATGTTAAAAATTAAAATGTAATATATATTTCTAATGCTACAAGTGGCTGAGACAACAGAGGCTCCAAAAATCCGGAGGTGGCAATGGTATCCCAGTGGTGCAAGTAATTGTACCGCAGCAGGCTGTGTCTTGGAGGACCCCGCACCAGTGAAAAACCATTCACAGATACAACAGTGTCCCCGAGGTAAAGGCCTCCCCAAGGTCTGTGTAGACTTCAACCCCTCCCATGAAGGAATTAACCCAACAAACAATTAACATGCGTAATACAAAACTTGGCTTATTAAGTTTTGAAATGTACAATTCCAAAATACAATTTTATAAAAATTTATTAATAATACTTAGAATTTTCATTATAACACAATCGGATTGTTCCTTTAATGTTTTGGTTTTGCCCATCAGACGGCGACACCCCTATCAGAAAAATGTAATGGTAGCATCCCCTCAAGCTTCACAAATACAACAGCGAGAAAACACTCTTCTGACTGGAATTAAAGTTACTAAACTTACTACCTCCCAGCCATGATCTCCCCACTTAGCAATCAATGCAAGTACCAATACTGCACTTTGTCTTGTTAGATAGATACCTTAAACACCAAAGCCAGTCAAAACTGGAGATTATCAGTAAAGTGTCAGAACAAAAGAAAAACTAAAAACAAAATAGGACAATTATAGTCATACAGGGTTGACATTAGATGGTTTAAGTTTCGTAAGTTATCAGCGACTACGTTCATCATTATGTTCATAATGCAATGTAAGTGTTTCCAGCATTTTATAAACATACCATGCAGTCACCATTAACTTTATGGTCACAGTCCAGTCACATTACAATCCAGTGATTTTATAAGTGTGTTTTCATTCATGTACCTTCCAATGGCTCAGCCTGCCGTGGACAGCCTGGAGACTCCCGGGAAGCAAACTCCCTGGACAGGAAGCCAGTTCATTGCAAGCGACACTAAGTGGCCTAACCACAGGAATGAGCCCATTTGACACAGGAAGGACATGCAAATCCCGCAGACAGAGAGCAAAGATAAGACTGAAGCCCCCAAACCTAGAGGTAAATGGAGGAAAACCAGATTAGAAACACATCTATGTATTTATAAAGAGAGCGTTTCAATTTGGCAGCATGCCATAAATAGAGCACGACTGGCATACATTTCAAAAATGATTGCTGACAACAAAAACAATACTAGAGTACTATTTTTAACTATAAATAGGCTCCTCCACCCTTCACAACCTATGGTACAAGTGGCATCTGCTGAGAATTGTGAGTGATTCCCACTGTTCTTTAAAACTTAAATGACCAATATTAGAGCCTCTATAGTACCAGATTATGATCCTTGATGGATTCTTTTAATGAGATTGACATGGAAAGCTTGGAAAGAGTCACACAGCTGCAACCATCCACATGTTGCACTGACCCAACCCAGCTTTTAGTCATTATGCACCCAAACTACGGAACACAGCACCAGTTAGAGAGGCTGAGTCACTTTCTTGCTTTAAAAAGCTTTTAAAAACATATTTATTTACCCTGGCTTTTAATATTTAGTATTTGACCCTGTATTCTTTTTATATAATTCTGTTTCATGGATAACTTTTTTTCAAATTTTAGATCTTGTTCTTGATTTTATATATAATCATATTATTTATTCTAATTTGTGTCTTTTATTCTTTTGTACCATCTTCTTATCCTTTTTATCCCCCATATTTATTTGGAGTGTAAAGCACTTTGGGCTGCATTTTATGTATGAAAGGTGCTATATAAACAATAAAGACTGAATAAAGATTACTATGACACAGAACTTTCTAGCATATCAATGAAAGAGAGTAGAAAGACCCCAAAGCGCCCAGTGTCTTGTTTGTCTGGGCTCTCCAGTACTCTCCAACACCTCTGCATAGACCTTCCCAGGGAAGTTAATGTTGAAACACATCATGCAGTCCCCTTTCTTAAACATTGGGACCACTACCCCTGTCTGCCAGTCCAAAGGCACTGTCCCCAAAGTCCACACAATGTTGAAGAGGCGTGTCGGCCAAGACAGCACTCTCCCCATGTTTCCAAAAAGTCCTTATTAAATACTGAACCTGAATTAAATTCCCCTATAATAAATTATGCCGAATTCTTATACAGTGCTGATGAGAAAGATCAAATAAAGTAAATAAAGTAATGAGATCAAATACGGGTGTCTTGTTGAGCAGAAGAAGTGTCTTCTGCAGTCACCCTTCCCCTTGCTGCCCCTACGAGACACTGCTTCAGTTCTCCTGTTATTTGTCTTAAAATCTGTTAACTCACAGATATTCAAAATAGAATCTGTCTGCAAAGGCTGCAAAAGATCTGTCAAATAAATCAAAGACATATATTGTGAGTTTTCACAGTAACAAATAAAATGTCTGGAACCCCCCATGAGGAGGTTGAAAAAGTGGCCGAGATGCAGATCAAGCAAGCAAAATCAGATTCAAATAATCCAAGTCCAGAACCAGAATGGGTGTAGGCTTGCTCTTAGGTGTAGGCCCTGGCTCTACTGTCCATACCCAAATTTACGTCCTTGTCCAATATATGAGGCAGAACTGAGACCGGTGATCAGGTGAAGGCCAGGTGTGGAGCGAACAATGATCAGAGCACAAGGTGGACTTGGAATCCCGTGAGAAAAACAGGTCAGAAAAAGACAGAAAGCAGAATACTTACTCAGAGGAACACTCAAACTCTCACACACATACACACACACACTCACACACACACACACACACACACACACACACACACGTAGGGTATACCTATCCTTATGGGGCCCGCTCATTCACTTCTGTGGGAAAAATGC
>JAODKC010000039.1:16381328-16395624 GCA_026777985.1 Mormyrops attenuatus | reverse complement strand
CATCCCACAAATCTCCATCAACTGCAAGATGCTATCCTATCAATATGGGCCAACATTTCTAAAGAACGCTTTCAGCAACTTGTTGAATCAATGCCACGTAGAATTAAGGCAGTTCTGAAGGCGAAAGGGGGTCAAACACCGTGTGTTCCTAATAATCCTTTAGGTGAGTGTATATATATATATAAAAAACTCTTCTTCGTGTATGGAATTCAGGGCATTTTGATGTATTTCAGTCAGCTATAGGCATAACATGCATTTTGATAGTTGAACTGCTGTTTCTGCATAATTATGCCAGTCTAACTGATCATATGTCCATCTCTCCTGCGTTGGGCCAGACTCCACTTGCAGGAAATGTAGGTGGTGTGAGTTATGGGGGTGGCCCGATGGTCCGCTGTCTGAGCATCGTCTTGCATACAGGCTTGGCGTTTGCCAGGTGGCAGAAAACATCGTGAGTCAGGTCTGTGGGCGTCATTTTTCCGTTTGCCTCCGCTCATGCCGTCGCATTCCATACGACCCTTCTTGTCTTGCTTTCTCTCAACCATGAAATAACAATCAGAAATCTGCTTTCTTTGTGCCAGTGGTTCTGTGGCAATGTGGCCAAGCGAACATCACCCATACCTAGTCAACCTTCCTGGTTTTGTCTTGGACTACAGTGGAGCAGTAGAATTTTCTACCTGTCTCCCAAATTTTCCACTTCCTCCCCCAAAACTCCTTTACTGGCTTCAGTCCCCGTGTCGCATGCAGCAGCAGCAGCAGCAGCAGAGAGAAAGGGGTGAGTGCAAGATGTTGCACAACAACAGAGGAGGACATCTGCATTTGCAAGTCATGGAGTCAAGACTGATTTGCATCTCTTGTGTTCCTGGCCATGCAAGCAGGGAGATATATATTTTTTTTCTTTAGAAACTGATACTCAGAATGAAAGTTCACACGGCTGCTGTGCTACTGCGGTGTTATTGCCTGTAACCAAATGTGTGTAAACATAGGGCATATACAGATGGTCTACGCAAGGCAAGTTTCAATAGCAAAATGGTGGTTTTGTTGTGTGTTCCCAAACCAGAAGACTTGGCATTTTAAAGTGGAATATATCTAGGGTCATCTACTGAGTATCTTGTGTTACGTGTTGGAAAACACTGACTGTTCTGTTAGTAGCTGTTTTCCGCAATCCTTTTTGAAATCAACTTAATAAAAAAGTTGTTTTTACCATTGCTCTGCATCTTTTAATGCAGCTTCTACATGGTGATAACATGCTTTATTTACTGTAGCATATATTTTTCATGTAGGAACCATATTATTGAGAATGGGACAAAATGTTAAATCTTATAGAAAATATCAGTGTAAACAAATGCAGTCATTCACAAGAAAATGGTATTGCCAGGAAAATGATGCATTTGTGGAAGCTCCTAAAAGCTCCTTTTAAAAAAAAAAAAGTGAATATATACTGCTGTTGACCTTATTTGATCTTTGACCTTATTTGGTGATTGCGGTTTAAATAAAGCTAATTTTGTTTTTGTTCATTTATACATTTTTGAATGCTGATTTTATGTGAGTGCAGCTGGACAACTGAACTTGTATTTTTAATATTGGCAAGCAAGTGTAAATTAGAACGTGATATTTTTGTTATGGAGTGTGGTTGAATCTCTCTTGTTTAAATACAGTGTTCAGTGGTTGGTCTCATTTGTGGGTCCTTGTGCTGTTATGAAATTCATTTCTCCTGTGCAGATTTATTTTTTTTTAAGCAGCCAAGAATACACCGTGGCTTGCAAAAGTATTCAGCCTCAAACCAAACAAGTCACATTTGGATGAATTACGAATTGTGTTGTGCAACAAAAACTTGCAGAGTATGTTTATGCCTCCAAATAAAGAATTATAATGCTTATAGGTTACTTGCGGTATTCAGAAAGTTGCATGCACCCCAGGTTAAATGTATGGAAAGCAAATGTTCAGCACTACACAGCAGTATGTATCACTGTCTCACAATACTTCAGTTGAAGTGTTTTGGCTTTAGTCACTTTAAGTAGGCCTCTGCCAGTTTTTCAGTATTTCCTATTGCCAGAAAATTACTCAAACCCTCATGTTAAACCATTTCTGTATATGGCCTTTGTTTCACAAGTCACTGCCTTGCTGAAGTTTCACATTAGTTCTAAATTATATAGTTTTTTTTTCCGCGTTTCCCAGTCTCTCCTGACACTCTGCTGAGTGTCTCCATAACATGATTCTGCTGGTCCCATCAGACAAATCAGGATTTCTGTTGGTAGTGCTGGGCAATATGGTGAAATATATTCTCATGATGATTTTTTTTCCACATTATTCTGTTGATAATTACATTATTCAGGTTACCAATTCTTTACTTCAAGGCTTCCTTTTGCTTTAAAATTCCTTAGGCTTCCCCTTAAACATATTCAGAACATGAAAAAGATAACACTGAATGTAATGGAATCATTTTAATAAACAAATCATACAGAAATAAACTTTTTTTGCTGTAGTGTGTAACACTGTAAAACATAGACAGTACAGTTAATTATTGTTTTTTAAAAAATAAAAACAGTCAGACTACCAAAACACAATAAAACTCTCGCAAGTTGACATGGGACCATAAAAACTTCCAAGGGCCCCATTATTCTGTATTCATTGTTGGTTGTGACACAATCAAAAATTGGCGCTTGTCGTCCTGAGTATACCTTCAAAATGGTCATGTACGGCCAAATGACTCGGGTGAAACTAAAGTCTTGGATGAGCTTCATCCAGTTGATTCTAGTCTCCCAGCAATGACTTGTTTGTGGAATTCTACAAACAATTGATGATGCCAGTCTTCCATCCGACTGCAACATCTGTACAGCAAAAATGCAGCAAATAATTAGTAATTAGTGATAGTTTATAATGCTTGGAAACGTTGGCTTAAATTACCATTAGTTTAAACATTCTTTGTCAAAAAACATTATTTAACTAACTCAAAAATGTTACATGTTGTCATTTATGTATGTGTACATGCATGCGTGCGCTCACTCGCTATGAGTTTTTTTTTTTTTTTTATTTAACCAGTGGAAATGCGGCCCGGTTCTCATATCGTTCCACTTGAGCACTATGTGCGAACCAGCTCCCTGTCAAAACCAGCACTGGCACTAGTGGGGAAAAAAGGTAAATTTGCCTCATTTCTAACGGACTGAAAGTGGAAAACCTAATTGATGATGTTTGTGACCTGTAAGTGCTTACATTCACTCTGTTCTACTGGATGTGAATGCTTCAAGTGGTGAGAAGTTCTCAGTGTTTCCAGTTTTAGTTGGCACAAGTTTTCAACAGAGTTTACTGTACACAGCACCAGTCTGTTGCATGTCGGACTTTACATTGCCGAAGTACAGCCACACCACTGATGTCTTTGTACTTTGTTTATCCACAGTATCTTATTTTTAAAAGATAATGTGGCTGCCAATTTGCTGCTTTTTTCCATCGACACTTGTACTTTCCTCTGAGAGAGCGCTCATGATTACCAAAACAGTAGCATGACTTGTGTGCCACTAATTCAATCAACCGTGCTGTGCATTTGCTGGTTGTCCATTCATGATTGTTTGGAATTACGTTTCTGTCTGCAGTCTTTCTCATCTTGCCAACAAAGCCTTTCTCCATATCTCTGTTGGGTCATAGATATAATTTCTTAAACTATGCACAAGGCCTTATCATGTAAGCAGATAAGGGTGAGTTATACTTCTGTATAGAATCTACCTTGTTGGTACCCTACTGTTACAGTGTTGGGTAAGTGGTTATGCAGCTACCAACGGTGTCTGTATAAATCAGCCTTTAGGTACAGCAGTCTTTCTGTTAGGACCTGGTGGTTGTGCTGTGTTATGTATCTAGTAGGGTTGGCTCAGCAGTGTTCAAATATCAAGAATGTGTGTAAAATCGAAAAAAAATCTTTAAATCGAATTTAAAAATGAATATTTTTACATATTATTTGCCAGCAATATAATTAGTTATTTATCAATTCTGTAATTAGTTTGCAGTTTACTTGTTTTGAAGTTTATCTCCGTTCTTTTCACTTGAGCTCTGCATGAGCTCTTTGAGTTAATCAGTCATTGTGTGGCGTGTTTCTGAGAAATTGAACAAATCAGTGAGGCAAAAAAGCAAACAAGAACTAATCAGCAGAAGACATTTGTCTTTCACTGTGTGGATTTTTTTTTGGGGGAATATTTTGGATTCCATAGAGACAATATTGAGAATAAGCGTGATTTGTCATCGCTGCTTTGTGTTTGTTGGCACAACTTGCAGCAACGAGTGTAAGAGAATCTGATTATGCTGCTGCAGTTTATTTTGTTTATACATTTAGGTTGTCATGGTTGTCATTAATGCTTTGTGAAATTTAGTTTCTAATAAAATTTAAAAATTAGAGTGAATTGTCAGTGTACCAGTAGCCTTTTTGACAAGGCAGCCAGTAAAAACAGACACTATTGGTAGATGAGACTTAGAGATTAAGTTGTATTTGCCTTTAGTTTATTTTGGGTACATTTCCAACTAATTTTTTGTTTTATAAATATTGTAATGTTTATTGAAGATTTCAAATACCACAATATGAATTTTTCCAATATTGTTCAGTCCTAGTTTCAAGGCTCCATTTAAAGTTTTTAGTAATCCTTTTGCTACAGTAAGTAATGTCTTATTTTGTATGCCAGTAAATTAATGGAGGAGCCTATAAGCTGGAGAAGTATCGTTAGGATTGTGTTGAAAATGCCATAGCTGCCCAAGGCCCAGATTATTAAATGTTACTGTATGCTTCTGCACTTGGGCTGTTGCTTCAGTTTAATTTCAGTTTCAGATTAATTTATTCAAGCTATTTTGACATTGTATTTTTACTTTTTGAAGCAATGAGTAATATCTCTTTTTGTATGGAAAGGAATAGTATTTTGATTCGTACTCAATACACTTTTCTTTGTGTGTAGTGGGGGTGGGGTTAATTGAATATTATTCAAATAATGACAGGTAATATTCGACTAGTTTATTTAAACAGAAGGAAGGGCATTTCAGACAGAATTACTAGTCGAATATTTTTGTATGACTTTCTTCTATGGGGGAGCTGAATAAAATTAAAAGCCACCAAATTAAAGCGGCGTTTTTTAGCAGCAGCATTTACTGCAAGTAATTTACACACTGTAGGCATTTATCTTCATGCATATGGAGAAGATTTGTGCTGATGTTCGTTTTTACTTCAGGGCTCTGGCATGTAAGTACCATATGGCACCTGTTACATGGAAAGAAAAGAACTTGCAGTAACTTTGCAGGAAGCCACAGAAAATGGCTAATAAGGATGTTTACCTCCAGTATGAGTTGGAATGTTTGTATGTCTGTCCAGGCTGTGGAAAAGAGTCAGACGAAGAACACAACATTGGTATGGATTGAGGAAAGGTGGCGATCCCTTGGTTTGTTTTTAAGTGGCCACAAAAATTGTTTCTTTTTTAAGGTTTGTCTTGAGGTTGATATGTAGCTTGAGCACAGTAATGAAGAGGATCATAGCTGAAACCTCAGAACTTTCCAGTGTCCATAAGATTCCAGGTGGGTTGTTGCTGACGTGAGAGAAATCCACAAATCCATATGGGGGGTGGACTGTATGGCTGTGCAGGAGAGAAAGCGACTAGTCTTTGACAGATACCAGCCTCATCAACCAGCCTGCATTTAACATTAAGTCTCCAATATTTCTTCTTTTTCCTTATCTATTTTCCATTTATCTTTAGTATATCATAACCACTTTGCACACTTAGTCAGTGCAGTTTAATATGCTATGGTGTTGATTCACTTTGTGTACCTTAAATTTTCATTTACCAGTTCATGTTATATAAAAAATCCTTGGAATAGAATGTTATGCAAAGAAGTGGCCTAAAATGATGCCCACTCACGTATACATACACTGGCACTCGACTTCGGATGCCTTCAGTGGTCCATTGTGGGAAAGTGCAGTTAATTACTCATCGCGTCTGGGGAAGTGCATCACAGATATGCCAGCAGCCAAGTCTCTGAGCTTCCATCTATATGTAGTCCAAGTTTTTTTACATTTTAATTTTAATTTTCTTCTGTTCCCCTTCTGTATAGCTACTGTGATGATCCAGCTAAAGAAAAATAAGCAATTGGCCCTTTTCGGGAGCAAAAATGAGCTTCAGCTGGTTACAGACAATTTTTCATGCCTGTTACAGATGCTCTTGTGGGCTATCTGACAGGCAGTAGTCCTCAAAACCAGCCGTGAGTGAAACTCCACTTCCTTCAGTAACCCCCCCCCCCCCCTCCACTGAAGGAAACTATGCAAGATTTTGGTGTCACAGTCTGTTTCTGGGACATGCAGGTGTTTTTCGTATCTGCCAGGCAGTGTTTACGTTCAGGTGACCACCAGCGTTTAATACGTGTGGCTTTGGAAGTAAAAGTCTTTAAAAAAGGGGTCATGCGGGTCCTACTTTAGACAAGAACCTCACTCGAGTGTTCCAAGTGCCGTGTGTGTGTGTGTGTGTGTGTGTGTGTGTGCATGTTTCTGTGCATGTGTGTGTCTGTATGTGCTTCTCAGATGCTTGTGGCCTGGAGCTGGCCCGGACTTTGGCAGCTTTCATACTCGAATGCGCTGTGGTATGAAGGCAGCCAGATGTGGACACACACGCCAGGCCGGGTTTCCCAAGTACTCCCATGGTGCTGAACAACCTGCGCATTCTCACTATTTACAGTCTGCTTGGCTGTTCTCATTCTCACACACTCACTCTGCCTCAGCACCCAGCTCTAGATATTCATATCTAGACTGTACTGTTTTTTAAAAATAAATAAATAGCTTAGGGGTCTGTCATTTAGAGGTGTGGCTTGTCTGTGTGTTGAACAGTTTGCCTGGTCTTTGTTGGTTTCGTCTCAAACTTCAAGTTCACAAGAATTGGTGACTCTTATTTGGTGTGTGTGTGTGTATGCATGTGTGCATTTGTGTGGGTATTTTGGTAGTTGCTAGTGGACTGATGGGCATTCCGGTTATGAATCACTCCAGACTCCCTTGTTGGTTTGTGACTCGAGAGGGGAGGTTAGGTTCATGAAATATGGAATCTTTCTTAAATATCGTTTGGGTTCAGGTCAGGTCAATAAACACCACAAGAGATCAGAAACTAACTTGCACCTGCATGAGTATTTCCTAGTCTGTGGACTGTGCTCTGTCTCCTAAGTTCACCTGTGTTGTGACTGAAGTAGCAGCTGTTCAGAGAGTCAGATTCCTGATGGTGTCAAAGCCTTTTCCTATTTGCCACATGAATGTGTTGAGGATGGGTAATGGTGACTGGTTATTACCAGTTGGCAAAAATGGTCACTGGAAGAGACTGAGAACTAATGAGAGAGAAAAAACATGAATTGCTTAATTGTAATGGTTACCTGTAATTAGCCTAGTTTAGAAGGTAATTTTCCCTCTCTCTCTCTAAGCTAATTAATGAAGTGAATCCCTGTCATGGACTGGTGCCTGGTATAAGCTCCAGCAATTCCACAGCCCAGGACTGGATAAGCAGTTGTGATACAGTATGTAGGCTAGCTACCTTGGTTTTATAGCGAAGTTTCTTTGGGTATCAAAATATTACTAAACTCATGAATATATGCTAGGGCTGTACTATATGAAATCATGATTATTTGAAATGTTTGTGCTCCATATTGCGCTATCTATAAAACAAAAGGGAGATGAAATCTACCCTAAATAAACTACAGCCAAAAGGAACTTATCTACCAACTGAGTATGTCAAATAAATTGGAGGTGTTGCCACGAGTTGTCAACAGACAAATCAGTGCCGACAAATGTGATGTGATTACAGGGGTCTAGATAATGGGCATGAAGGTTTTGTCCTGACACCAGCATTTTGGTACTATATGGACGTTTACTTATGCATACAATTTGATAAGCAGATTAGTAGTATGCCTTACGTTTACACTTATCCTTAAACTTTAAACCTCAAAAAGTACCACGACCTCTTATTTATTCACAGTAACTCCTCTCTTAAAAGATGTTGTGACTGCTGAACTGTTCCTTTCTTCACCGCCAATTCAGTTCTTTTCACTTCTATGATTTACCAAAATAGTAGCATGTGGCGAGCTACTCTAACTGAATTTAATAAAGGAGGATATGCTAAATTTATATAGACTAATAAGTTTTGGGCACCACAATACAATACAGTAAGGTTTTGGGTGTGCTACTAATCTGTGTATCATATAGTGGGCATAAGTAAACGTCCGTATAGTACAGAAATGTATAGAAAGCCGGCATCTGGGCAAATTTTAACGCCCACTACATAAGCCCTAGTGATTATTACGCATGAGCTCATATCGTGATTGTATCACGGTGTGATATCCTGCAGCCCTGATTTATGCATTTATTTCTTTTTTTTGAAGTGAAGCGTAATAAAATTCCGCATTTGTGCATTTAAATACATTCTATTTCATTTTGTTTTGTTTTTGTGGGTTCTTTTTTTTTTTTTGCACAGTCAGTTATGGAAGTCAGTTAAGCCAGGTCTGCTTAGCTTGCAGACACATACTTGGACTCTGAATTAGAACTGTAGCACACAGCTCTTCTTTGCTTTGTGTGATTGGCTACAGATGGCAGTGATAAGCTGCAATGGATGGATGGATGATGGAAGGATATGTGGATAAGTGGGTGGGAAAACCATGCGTTTCAGATTGTGCGCATAAAAACACTAAGTGAATACAGAAGAATGAATATATATATAGCAGGTAATTTTGACGGTGGACATGGAAGTACTGTGTCATGATACAGAGTATGCATATTCTGAAAGAATCCAATGGGAAAAAAAGAAAAATAAATAAATGTGTGTGTGTGTGTGTGTGTGTGTATGTATATACATATGCACATATACATATACACACACATATATATATATATATATATATATAATGTGTAATCTTATGGTTACAGTACCCCAAAAAAAAACAGACTATAATGTTAAAGGCATACATTTTTTCTGTTGCTGTATGATTTATGTAACTCTAAATCAAAGTTTGGATGATCTAAAAAAGAGAAACGCCAGTTCAATTTCCCTTCTGTCTGTTAATGTCATTATGCAATAATGGCTTGCAAATTTCATGGCTGTCAGTCCTCAGAAAACAAAAGTACATATCCAAGTACATTGTTCATAGTCTGCCTTTATTTATGAATGTGAGTAATAAAAACCAAATTCAACCTCAAACTGAACCTTCCACCCGTATATGTACAAAGCCGGTGCTGGTGGCCTTGAATGGAAATGCCTTTAGTGCATGTCACTTTTTTAAGACGCTGAAGTTAGAAGACCTTTTAGCTGATTTTTATTATTGTACCTAAGTGAACACATTACCTATTCTCAAGCACTTAAAGAAGGATTTGGAGAGAACCTAACATTGTGGCTTTCGTTATGGCCCCTGCTAAACTCATTACATAGCTGTATTGCAGCCAACTGTGTTTTTTCTTTAGCTCCAGGGTGTCGTCTGTTGACTACATTTTCTCTGCCCTGTAGCTGTAAGCAATGCTTACTTCTGTGACTGGAGACTCCAAAGCCAAGTCCCCGTTTTTAATGCTTCCACCTGCGTCTGACTTTCTAAACTATTGGTTGTTTATCTGAAGCCCAGGTCCAGTATAGCAAGTTCTTATTAAAAGGTTTTTAATGCCATTGTAATTGTTTTTAATGGCTTTCTTATCCTGCTGGTAACAAAAGTATTTTGGAAGCATTGTCTGTTTTCATTCTAAGTTGATTTGTGTTGGCAAATTCGATTCGGTAGTTTTGATGTAATGCACATTGAATCGTCTTACGTCTTACTGTGTGGAGTCCTCGTTTGAAGGTTCTCCCATTTACTGATAGAGAATTAATGTTGGAACCATCCTCAAGACGGACATTATTCCAAGTGTAACATCTCTCGTTACCTTGCCTTTGGTGTTGCGGAAGAGCTTTTTCAGGGAAGGCCAGGTAACATCTACGATGTGCTAAATTTTGAAGGCACTGTCCATGTTGACAGGCCTCTTGCTGACATCGTTGATTTTACCCCTCTACCCAGATGGTTGTCTGTAATCTTAACGTGGCAGGCAGCATGCGGGAAGCCTTCCGTAGAACAGAACCCTACAGTTTTCGGAAGCCAGCTATAAAAACGCAGCACGGAAAAGCTAAAGACAGGCTTGTGCCTGGTCTGAATTAACCAGCTGGGACTCCAGTTCCCAGTGAGGAACAATATCAGGAAGAAATGCAGCAGGTTAATGTGAATTCAGTCACAAAGGGCATGATACTACTTACACATAAAATATTCTTGATTCGACCTTTTACTTTCTAAGGAATGTAGATGGATTAATAAATATATACAGATGAGCCAAAACACTATGACCACCACCACGTGAAGCTCATAATGTTAACTGTCTTGTAAAAACAGTGCGTATCAACGTTTACGATATACTTAAACGTTAAGCTAACATTGAGTACTCATAATCTACATGTCAAATGCATAAGAAATAGGCAGAGGTAAAGATCTTAGTGACTTTGATAAGGGCTAATTCATTGTAGTCAGACTGAACTCTGAAAAGGCAAGACTTCCAGGGTGCTCAAAGTCAGCCATGGTAAGTACTTAGTGAGAGTGGTAGGAGTAGCTAAAAACCTTGGACCATAACAGGGTGTTGGTCGGCCAAGACTTGGTGCAAGATGTGAACAAATGCTATCTTGTCTGGACAATCCAACAGAAGGGTTACTGTGGCCCAAATGGCAAATAATTTTGATGATGACCATGACAGTACCGAGTACATCAAGCCGTGCTGTGCATTTTTTGGAGATTTTGACACAGTCTTCTGGCCATAATGATTTGGCGCTTGTCAGAGTCACTCAGATCTTTACCCATGCCCATTTCTTCTGCATTAAGCATGTTGACTATGTGTACCCAATGTTAGCATACCATCAAATATATGGCATACCTTGACATGCACTGTTTTATGAGAGAGTCAACATTATGACCACCCCCACATGAAGTCAATAATGTTTTGGCTAATCAGTGTGTAGTATTGACTCTGGGTGTAATAAAGACCTCTTTTCTTTCAGTGCATTTCTGCCGGGGTTTAACTGGCTCTGATTTGTCCTTGAGTTATGACAGCAAAATGTTTTGTTGTGATTCACGAAACTTTTAAACTTTCTGGATTAGCTACAAATATATCAGGACCTACTTACTCATACCCAAAACATCTGTTGGCCATTGTTTTTCTTGGATTATTTTGGATCCCTGATGCATTCTGTTTTAAGACCCTTCAGTAGCTGATGGATGGGCCGGGGGTGCAGCAGTAACCATAGGTCACACCACCTTGAAACCTCAGAATGTCAACACGCACAGACCTTTTCCAGGGCTAGGAAGTTAACATTTTAGAATCAACGACACTCTTTTTCAGTGCCTTATTTTGATTAGGCAATTAAAATTCTATAAATTTTTATTCATACTTAATTTTCTCCCTTATTTTGTAGAAAATACTTAAACAACCAAAAACAGCTGTTGTTTATGACCCCCCAGTTTGGAAGTATCCTGCAAGTCACAGCTGAGTCTTTGGTGACAACTGCTTCACCACAGTGCAGAAATGGGGGTCATGTGATGCCTTTGCCCCACAGGATGGGGGGGGGGGGTGCTGTATGCAGAACAGGAGATTGATGGCTGGGGTTTCTGACCCGTAGACTGCTACTGTCAATTTGGAGACTCAAAGCAGTGGGTGGGGAAAAAATGAATATCTACCTGAGACTGACAAATTAGGCATACAATTAACAAAGGGTATTGGTCAGAATGTGATGTCCTGTCTGTAAGGCACTGACAGATTTATTGTGTTTGTTTGACCAGAGAAGCTGATGCCTGGTGGATCTGTCTTGGTCTTTTGTGGCCTTTTAAAACATTGCACCATAGACCTACATCAAGATATCTGAGATATCGAGATATCTGCTAGCAAACACATTATGAATCCTTTAACCCTCCCCAATCAGAAAAGCTAAACTCCACTCAGCAGTGCCCTTACTGATGTACCTCAGATCTGAATTTACAGGTTACCTGAGTTTAGCATGTGTGTTTACTTCCCCTTGTGCCATTCATCTGACCTGGTTGAAGCTTCAAATCTTTTCTAGGGGGAAAAGTGCTGGAAGGAGTCCTTTTAGCTAATCTCTCTGGTGTGTTCTTGTCTTCTGTCTCATCACACCACTGCAGTATTAGCTGCCTTTTTTTGGTCTTTCTGTTGCTTGGTGGGTTGTATTGCATTGTTTGGAATAGTTTGTCTTGAACTTAAAGCTGGACTGGATTCCGGTGGTGTTTTGAGTTACTGAAAATGTTGCAGAAGCAGAAAGCGAGAAGGTATCCTCGGACACATTAACAGATGACCTCGTGTATCGTGCATGTCTGGTATGTACCTTTTGCGTTATCTTCCTCATTCTGGTGGTGCGAACATTGGTGCTGAGTCAGATGTATTACAGTGGTGACCTTTTTTTTCTTTTTTTTTTGGGAAAAAACCGCCATAATGCCAAAGAGAACTCGGCGTTTGTGTTTAACCTCGAGTCAGTGACAATGCTGTAACCATGGGCTCATTATACATTGCTGCTACTTCCTGAACAAGGGAAAAGCTCCACGTTGTTGGGGGGTAACTCTGTGTCTTTGCCCTCTTGACCCCTTCAGCGCAGCTGACCAAAATGTGTATCTCGCCATTCTTGCTGTCGGTTCCCGGGTGTCCCCTTGATTCCTTCTGGCTTGTGACCTTGTTCAGAAATTGACTCAGCTGTGCTCTCTTAGCTGTAGTATCCATTTCTGTATTCAGTGCTCTTTGTCTGCTTCTTCCCTTTCTCTACCCCTCTTATATCGTTATGACCGTTTGTTCTGCTCTAAGTAAAGGCAGTTTTCTGTGTCTGTTCACACAGAACAGGGACTTCCCATTTAGTCTTGGTGCGGTATGTTGGATTCTCGGTGCTCTTTAAACCACCTCCTGGTAAACTGTTAAATTAGTTATAAAAGTAGGAGTTTCAAAGTGGAAATATGTGTACTATGACAAAAATGGCCATAAAATGGCAGAATGGCAATATAGTGAAAGATCTAGATATACGTATAATATATGATTTTTGATATATTTGATGTAATGCATATGGTGATTGTATTTAACGGATTCTTCAGTTTCTCATCTGAATCTGAGCTCATAGCTTATACAAAGATTTTTTTTTAATTAATAGGAAAAAAAAATCAGAGTTCCTGAGCTAAGATTTTGGTTGAGATGACATCATATTGTCAATACTGGATATTGGGATATTTCCTGAAAAAGCAAGCCTCTCTGCATGCAGCATATTTGTCCTCCCTCCCTCCCCGAGGTCTGCGGGGATCACGAACAAGGCAGGGTCAGGGAGGCATGTGCGGGGGCCTTGGCGGATCCATCTGGCCCGTATGGAATCTTTGAGGCAGTTGCTGGGTGGCGCTTTCATAGTTAGTTTTGATTATCTATCACCAGCATAACACTGTCCCAACAGCTTGTCCCAATTTGTGATGTCAGCAGAGAATAAAGCACAGCTTTCTCATGAATTAATTTTTGCCCTGCTTTGTACTTCTACTACTCATGAAGAGCTTATTGCTGATGCCCCCCATTGTTTTTTATTGAATTAATCTGTTCTCTTTGCATTGCATTACACCATCACCGTGGCATTTCACACGTAAGATTGTGTTTTAATCATTAGGGTCTCTACAGTTTGGAATTAAAAATGACCTAGATCAGGAGGCAGGATGGCAAGGTGCTTCTGCTGGTGGTGCTACGGGTGGGATTGGGGGGGCTATGAGATCTGAATGCATCAGTGCTTCATGAAATGTCATCGCTGATCTCTTATGACTGCATGGCCATTCACTGAATACAAGGGAACATTTAGCAAATGGTTTTCTCTGACTGAGGCAGCAATACTGGCCTTGCACTGTCCTGCAATACTCCATCTGTGTATCCTGTATCTGTCACCAGTGAGAGAGCTTGTATGTAAGAACGCCATGCACATTATTTAATCATTCACTCCTTAGGATGCAGCTTAGACATAGGTACTCCAGATGTCGTGGAGAAATTGTAGTGAAACTGACTTCCTGTCTGCTTGTTTTGATACTGATGTTTGATATTTAATTTTATCTGTTCAGTGTTTATTTATTTATCTCTTTTTTTTCAGTTGTGGTGCCATTTCTAGGCAGCACTCCTCTCTCGATGCAGCAATGAACGGCTGGCCTCCAAATCTTCTCACTGGGGTTTTCGGGTGTCCCGCACAGTGGCCATCTGTTTCCCCTCTTCTGGAGATGGGGGCAGAATTAAGCCCCCGTG
>JAODKC010000039.1:16370073-16381316 GCA_026777985.1 Mormyrops attenuatus | reverse complement strand
TGCCCCAAGAGCTGTGCATTTGTGCTATTCCCATCCCAAAAGCGATATGCATATGTGACCTGTGTTCCCAGTGTCTGCCTTGACGCATCTTGTGTAGACCAGTGGACATGTCACTGGCTCAAGTGAAACAGATGAGGCGGGAGCGTGTTCTGTCCCAGGATGGACGTCATGTTGCTCAGCTGGCACTTCCAGAAAATGGTTGTATTTCCCCCTCAGCTTGTTTATCTCTCTTTTGTTTTATTGGTCAGATTCATAGCAGACACCTTTTTTTGTTCAAATGAACTTCTATTCCGTCTGTTTATTCACAGACCAAATCAGTTTCCAGCTCCCTAAGGCCAGGTCTCTCTTAGGAATTTAACCTTCAGTATTATTAGCAATCCATTTCCCAACCAGTATTTGTTCCTGTGCCCTTTACTCAATGTGGGGGGGCGTGTCCACCTGTTTTGTCGTCTGCTGGTAGCCAGTGTGTATCTAATGTGAAAGAGTTACTGTTTAGCTTTGAAACTCACGGAGCCAGTGCTTCTGGGTGTTTTTTTTTTTTTTTTTACTGTTAATGTTTCCCTCTCTCATGGTTGCAGTTATTTTTTCTATTAGTATATGCTGCCCTTTAAAATGCTCGCCCCCTCCATCTTCTCCTGTTCACATACATTCAGGTTCACTATTTACAGGGCCATTTTACTACAACAAGGCCCTTCCTGGGATTTGAACTTACCTTCCAGTAACCTTTCTGAATCCTTAACAGCTATGCAACCTGCTGAGCGTCCAAGTGGGTATGTGGGCATATAAAGCCGCAGTCGAAAATGAAACATTTGGTTTGGTGAACCTGCTGAAAGCACATCGGAAAAAGGCAGAGTCATCGGCCACCCACCCACTCGCTCCCCCTGTCTTTTTTTCGAATTGGCCTGCGTCTGCCATGCTGGCGCGTATTTCTACCTGCACCCAGCTGTCCTGCCTCCCTCTAAGCATGCCTGGCTTTTGGATGAGGAAAGGAGGCCAGGCTGGAGGAGGGGCTGCCGTCTCCGCGCTTGACGCCTCGCTCCATCGGAGTGCTCAGTTTCATTGCGCTTTTCTTAGAAACTGGCTCCGTCAGCTTTCTTTTGACTTTACACATATTGCTCTGTCCTGTGTCCTGCCTCTGCTGGGCATGCGCACGTGCACTCGTGCACACCGGCACTGTGTAGTAAAAGCGGATGTGCTAGCGTGATTTGGGCGGTTTGTTCAGAATTACCTCCACCCACAAACTGTAACCTTCTGCACCCCTCCACCTCTACCTCCATCCCCTGCCATGGCCCATTGTAACCTTGTAGTAAGCTAGAATGAACTTTTTTGCATTTAAACTGTGATCCATTATCCACATGGGGGTCCCAGACATAGACAGAAACGCCTATAAAAAGTCAAATTGCTTGGTTTGTTTGATGCTGTTCCAGAATATCCTGCTTCTTTGTTTGGTGGTTTGCTTTGCCAATTAGTAATGGGGACAGTGAGGGCATCCCACAGAGAACAAGAAGGCAGCACGCAGAATGCTCATTAAAATACTGAAGTCTGACGGGTGGCCATGGCAAGACGCTTCCCCTCATAACTGATGCTGTACCCCAGCTGGAGGGCAGCCATCTTGCTTAAGGGCGATGTGGACCCCCCCCCCCCCCGACATGCGTTCTAATGGCCACCCTGAGAACCACAGACAGATGAACCTTCCTCTGGCCTTCAGGGAATCAGAGTTGGCCTTTGCTTGATTTTCTTTGTGTACATGATGACTAACGGCAGCCCTTTGAAACTTTCTCCTGATGGATCTCCCTCTCCCTACAGGAGTGATGTGTAACGAGGTGCTGGTCCCAAGGAAGATCGACGCTGTGCTGGGGAAGAACATCACCCTAGGATGTCAGATACAGGTGGGGTCCAACCTCAGCCTGACACAGAGCTCGTGGGAGCGCCATGTGGCTTCGAGCACGGTCACCCTGGCCGTATACAACCCCGAATTCGGCACCTCGATCACAGACGAGTATGAAGGACGTCTCTCCTTCCTGTCAGCATCCAGGCATGATGCCACGGTCCTACTGGAGAACGTGGGCTTTGCTGACGCCGGGGTCTACACGTGCAAAGTGGCCACTTTTCCAATGGGCAATAAGCAGGCCTCCACCACCGTCAGCATTATGGGTAAATGTGTGTCGCCTGCCTGTACATCCTGTGACTTGTGTCTGTGAGAGAGAGAATGAGTAAGCATGTTGATATTGGTATAAGAGTGTTTTGGGGTGTTGCTAAGGTACGTGGCCTCATGGGATATGAAACCCCTGGAAACTCTGCACCGTCTCTTCGCTTCAGCTCGTAATTACACAACAGCCGGCAGTAAATATTCATAGTCCGATATGTATTTTTCAGTCTTATCTTGCATTATCGTTGGTGGCCATTACTCTCATCACGTGCACTCTAGTGACCATCAGCCGCATCGTGTCATGCGAGTCCCGTGAGAGGAACAGGGTTCAAAGTGGTTTCACTGTCGGAAAATCGTTGACCCCTATGCTCAGGCAGTCCCCTTCCTGACAGGGTGTCCAATTTAGGTGTCCATGCTGGGGGCTGCCTGCTGCGGGAGGCGGAGTGACGACGCCGCAGTATTCAGGGAGGGGGGGGTGTCAGCAGTAGGAAGAATGGGAGGAATGCCAGGAGGGGTTCTGTTGGCCAGAGGTGATGGGGGGGGAGGGGGGAGCTATTTATGTCTATTTTAGGTGCAGTGGGGTGCTGAACTGCAGCGATGTGTTGACCCACTGTGGTCATATTTCTGCATGGGGTTGGGGGCCAGATTTTAGAGCCATGGCATTCTAAATTTATTCTGCAACTACACTGACTCCGGTCTATAACGAGTGTAATGCAGGCAAACTTATTCACTCACGTTGTGTTTTTTTTTTTACATTTTTTTTTAAATAAATCAGTGCCTTGGCTGCGGAATCCGGTTCTGAGGATAGAGAAATGGAATTGCTGAATTGGGAAACTGGAAAAAGCCCCACCCCAGCTCCCAATGCACAACCGTGCTGTGTCATGTGTAGGAATGTGTCTCAGGGGACAACCTGTCTAGCCGTTTGATTGGCCTAGATACTGAGAAGTCGTGTAACCAGACACGGTCCCCCTGCACTTAACCGAAAGCTTGGCACAGTTACGATGGGAAAAGCGCAGCAGGGTAGGACTGTAGGCACGACCAAGCAAAGGAATGCAGATGCTGAACATCGCACACAAAATAGTGTCTGGGAGTTCGATATGAAGGCGAGTTTTATTGGGGACTCCTGCCAAAATGTGCGTATCTGGTTGACAGTGAATGAATGTACAGCTTGCTGCTGTCGACTGGGCTGTCGCTGTGGAAACTTTGACTGTGTTTGGTAGAAAGTGGTGCATGAATATATAGTTACCTAAATGGAAAATCAGCATGGCCAAAAACAACATTTTCCTGCTCTTCAGTTTGCCCAGCGTCTGAGTGTGGTTCCATGATTAATATCTCATTAATCCTCAGAATGTGAGAATATGCTTGTGTAGAGACCAGCAAGTAAGTCCCCCTCTGCTCCGGGGCGATGGGGCTGCCAGCCATATAAACCACTGCAAGAATTTCACACCCCGGCTTTATGTTCAAGAGTGACATCTGTCCATTTGCTCATTTCTGGCAAAATGCGAATTACCCACCTATTTCATGGTCAGAGATTTTACAGAAAGGTCCTATTATGAGAGGTTCAAGCAGCCTTAGCTGCAGGATCCCTGTTGCTTATTTTATTGTTGCTTATTGTTTTTATTATTATTACTTTATTTAACACAGTCACAGCTTTTGTTTTATGTTTGATTGTTCTCTGCTAATTTAAAGACAGCAATACATACATGTTGGAAGCAATTCTTTAACTTTTCATACTTCCATTAAATATAGACCACTTAATATTCTGATGGTATCTCGTGATAATGCTGTGTCACATTTTAAATAATTTGCGCACTGAATTCTGAACGGAAGCTTGATTTTTTTTTAAAAAAAATAAAATACATTTCAAATCAAATTCGCAATTGCAATATTTGTCAGAAAAATTGTGATTAGATGTTTTCCTGAAATCGTTCAGCCCTACTCTGCTCTCTTTCTCAGTGGAGCCCAAGGTATATGTGTCAGCGAGCTCTGCCCCGTTGCTGGATGGTGGGAACGAGACACTGGTGGCCACGTGCACAGCTGAGCGAGCCCTGCCCCCCGCCGAGGTCTCCTGGGAGTCTGACCTTTTTGGCCGCTCCCAGGAACACCAGCAGAAGGAACCTGATGGCACCGCCACCACGTGGGTCAGCTACACCTGGCGGCCCACACGCCACACCCAGAAGCACTCCCTCACTTGCGTGGTGCGGCACCCTGCACTGCAGACGGAGTTCCGATCGACTCACTGGCTCAATGTGCAATGTGAGTTTTCAGGTGGGGGCGGGCTGGAGAGGGAGAGAGGGGGTGCTGAACACCCTGGGAGGGAGGGGTTCACCACCACCACAAGCTCACCAACAAACACAAAATGATCACCAGTTACTTGCTGCCTGTCATTGATATTAAATCTGTTTTTCATTACAATGTTGGTGTTGTGCAGTACTATAGATATAACAAGCACTAGTAGTTATACCAGCCTCAAGCTGCAGAAGGATGGCTCTCCAGGGTTAACTCCTCTGTGTAAGGTGTCCGTTATAAGCCGCTCATTTAATGTATGCTTCCTGGACCCGCTCAGCTCCGGCAGTATCCTTATTAGCATGTTTTTTTTGGTGCTGGCTAGTGAGACACTGTATGAAATATTGATAAAACCCTCACCAGTTACAGCTGTGGGCAAATGTGGGAGGTGGAAATGGACAGAGAGGATACCACACACAGATAAACATCCCGCGCTGAATTGGCCGTGGGCCACATCATGCTGGATGTAACTTAAGGAGAACTAATGGCACTTTGGGATGCCATGCTTCATTTATCACGGAGGGGATGCTTTACCTTCTCAGCCATAGTAAGGCCATAAATCGCTACTTTTTATTTCTTAATATTTTTAATCAATGTGTACGCAAAGCATTTTTAATCATTGTGTACACAAAGCTTTTTTGTATGGATTCAGTCCTAAATTGTGTTGTGGTGGTTTTCCAGCAATAAGTTCATTTTGATCATGACATTTACAATGTTAAATGAATTAAACAGCGAAGACAACTGTTCTTTCGTATTGAATTTCACCCTCCTTTGGTGAAATTATGGGAGAGTAGAGTTAAAGCAGATTATGTTTGTTTGTGTATTATGCACTATATAGACATAAATTTATGTGTGTGACTTTGTATATTCAGTATCACAGTACAAGCCATGTGTTTTCCTGAAACTCAATCAGTTATGTGTTGGATGGTGTAATGGTCTCTGGGAATTGCGTGAGCCTTCTATCCAAAGAACTGGGAAATTCCACTTCTTACATATATAAATATTCACTGTTGGGTGTGAATGGTGTCTAGCAGGTGTGTGTGGACAAAGGCTTCCAGTTTTTTCCACGGTTTCAACCTTTGTGCCTCATCTCTTCCAGTTGCTCCTGAAATCGTGCTTAAATCCGTTGGGGACTGGCTTATTGGAGGAACAGACTCTCATCTGCAGTGTCGAGCCAACGCTAACCCACCTGTCAGCTCCCTAACCTGGTCCAGGTAGGCGATTCTTGCAGAAGTCCACACTGTTTAGTTCTTAGCTCTAGAACAATTTTTTGCAAGTGTTTCCCACAGTTTGAGTAGAAGTTTACTTTGGAAAGTCTTGATATGACGTGGCATAGAGTCAGTAGGATTCTGGAAGCCTTTTACAGGAATCTACTGCTGTCATTCAGGGATACCCTCCAAAACATGCTGCTTGTAGGCATCCGCCCAGAACGTACTTCAGCCGTTAATTCAGAGTGTGGCCCAGTTAGCCGGAATTTGTGTATTTTTATCTTAATGTTATCATGGATGAAAATCCTGAATGAATTAGCTGGTACTGTAGCTATTTCCAGCAACTCACCTCTAATTAGGAATGATGCGCCACAGGTACCTTGGTTGTAAATAAGGTAATTTAAAAAAAAAAAGTAATCTGCCAGAAAACGAACAGTTTCTCCTATTGCCTGTGAAAATCACATGGCCGTTACAGGTAAGTCCTGCTCTTCACTTGCCTCATAACAACAGCAATGAACACATAAAAGCAGGTAAAAGATATAAGTGTACTTAAAAATGCTATTTTTAATTAAAAGTGGAACTCTTGCAAATATCAAAGCAAGAGGATTTCCGGTCAGTTAATTCTGTAATACTGTAAAAATGAATCTATGAGTCATCTCTGATTGAAAGGGGCAGTTCACCCCAAAAACTGAAAAAAGACACAAATCGTGTCACTGTGCAGAAGATATCACTGCGATGCTCGTGCTTGTATCTTCTGTGCAGTAATATGATTGAGGTATGGAGTTCGGTAAGAGACATTGGTATTGGACATTTCAAATGTATTTTTCTGGCGCTTTAATCACCACAGAAAGAATGCCGTTTACTCCCATTATATTAGTCACCAACAACATTTTAACGGCCGATATCTCCAAAACTTGGCAACTCGCAGCAGAACAACCTATATGGATAGATAGCACTTAAATTTTTGGCATGAACTGCCCCTTTAAGACTTATTCACATTGAATATGACGCGTAAAAAAAAAACTTCAATTTATAAAATATTCAAGTTCAAATTTGATGGATCAAAATATTTCACACCAAACACTGTGCAAAGTTTTTGCAACTGATTCAGAAAGGTTTGTACACTGAAATAATTAGTGACAAGCACTAGCAGCAGTGACGACAACTTTAGGGTTTAGCGGCATTTCAGCAATAATGAATACTAAGAACATGGCAGCAATATAATCTGTTTTCAGGTAATTTACTACAGGAATAGAGAAAACACAACTTATTGATTATTTTTATTGGATATTCGTTGTATACAGTCTAGAAATCAAATAAAATAAAATATTAATATATAGCCACAGTCTAATATATTCCGAAACGCATATTACAAAACTTTCAAAAATATTAAGGAAAAACCAGCATAAACACAAGCATCCAGAACGTCCTTGTCATCGGATAAGACAGACTAGTATGGATTCTTTCGATCTGAATGTTTTCAGTTTGAGAATCCATTCTAACGTAAATGTTTATAGTATTATATGGATCAGCGTATGAACTCCTATTGGGCAGGTATGCCCATAAGTGGGGAGAAAGTAGAAGTTGCCCAGACACTCTATGAATCACTTTACCAGGAAATCCCACACCCGCAGTTCATTAATTATTATTATTTATTATCAGGGTTGGGCCTGAATATCGGTATGTGCAATACCAACCTTGGATCTAATCGAAGTCATTACAGGCTTGTGTTATAAACCAAATGAATGGTTTTCTTCCTATTAAGAAAATAATAGTTATAAACTGATCACTTTTAAAAACTGACATCCTATTGATTTGTTCTTTTTTAATGCACCCGAATATTGCAGAAATCAAGCTCTCTCTGAATAAATAACGTGAAATAGTTCTCTACTTGGTATGAGAGCTTGTTCAGAATAATGTCATTGGTTTTTTCGTGTGGTAAAAATCGGACTACTGTGTGAAAAGGCCTTTAGTTTGCATGTTATTTTACCAACAGTTTGTGACTCACCATTACTAACAGTTAAGGGTCCATGATTACTGTAGGTTGCATGAATTTGTCACTTGAATGTAAACCAGCAAGAAATAGTAAAATCCACACAGTTAAGCAACTTAAAGTGTTATTCCTTTTTATGAAAAGCCAGTCAATCTGTAAGAAAAATGGCAAGACATTTTCAAGACCATTGAACATTTTGAAGAAGGTGGTACTTATGCAGAGTGAACAAGGTCCTTCAGGCCAAAGGTGACCTCAGCGAATAAGTTCATTTGAGCCAGAAATCTTTAGAACTGACAATTAACTGACCCTGAAATCCAGCTAAATGCTACTAGAATAGCAGTTGTTTTACTGGGAGTTTGGAGCAAGCCTAACTGGAAGAATCACTGCAAAGAAACCACCATTAAGAGTGCAGAATAAGAGGAGGAGAATTACCAGAACCCAAAAACATTGAGCTTCTGAAGAGAGGAAGCCAGACATTTGAATCGGTGAATGATATGAAATAGTTTGGTCCAACTGTATATTTGTAAGAACATACATATGAAGAACATAACTGCTGCATATGTGGTTTCCACTGTCAAACATGGAGTAGACAACATTATGGCCTGGGGATACTTCGCTGGTGAAAAAGTATTTTATCATTATTTAAAAAAATAAAATCAAAAATCCTTGCCAATCTGGCTATCATAGTATACTAAAGAATTACAGCTGACTGGGCAGCCCTTCATTCTTCAGGAAGGCAATGACACAAAATATCTCAGAATTGCGCAAGAACTATCTGGCAAAAAAGGAAGCTGCAGGAAAACTGAAAGAATGATGAACTGTCATTCATGTAATGAACTGGCCTTTTCCAGTTTGCAGCCCTCAGTCACATTTAACTTTTATGGCATTAATTGGAATGAAAGTCATTGCAAAGTAAGCCGCAGACACTCCAGGGGGCTCATTTATGAAGGCTACGTACGAATGAAATAGCCACGAAACATTTGTACGCACATTTATACAAAGATTTTCAGATTTTTAAAGGAACAACATAAAACATACCCTAAAAAGGTACACACATTTATGAATGGTCCAGAGCAGTTGTACAGACATTTTGGAGGAAACAGAAAAAAGAGACGAGGAATGCTGGTTTATTGGATTTTAAATCCGGCCATTTTTTTAATTATTATTTCTATCTTCCGGCTTGTTGAAATGACCACTGCAGTCACATGCTTCCATTCGCCTTTTTTTTTTTTTTTTTTGACTCACCGGCAGATGTACCATCAAATAAAATGGTTTGCCGTCCTCTACTTCAGGGGTGGCCAATCTTATCCACAAAGGGCCGGTGTATATGCAGGTTTTTGGGATAACCTTTAGGTCAGCTGTTCAAACCCAGGTATGAGGACTCTTCACCCAATCAGTCCTCTAATTAGTGACCTAATTATGGAGTTGCAGCGAAAACCTGCATACACACCGGCCCTTTGCGGATAAGATTGGCCACCCCTGCTCTACTTCTGACCCTGTAAAGTCTGTACGTCACATTCTGAGAAATTTCTCCCCCTCTTGACTGTGGCTCCATTGTCTCAGAAATGGCATCGCAAATGTCGGATGTGCACATATGTAAACGTGCCTAATTTGCATTGGCAGTCTAGGGCAGGTAGTGGGTAGGAGTGGGGTGGCCTCTTAAGAGTGCGCACGTGCAAATGTTTCTTCAATATGTGGGATTTATAACCTGTACGATGCATATCACAATTTACACAAGGTTTTGTGAGTGTAGCTGTTACTATTCGTATAAATGACACGTTTTCGTTCAAACATTTCCTCTCCTGCAAGAATGTCAGGACCATTTTTTAGAAATGAGCTCCCAGATTCCCAGCTGCTGCAGACCAGCTGATTTTCTGCAGAAACACGTTAACTGAATGCCCCATGTTTCCTATACAAGCTGTTATCAAGGCAGCCATTGTGAGGAATCCAAGATTTAGATCATCTTAGGTTTCTTTGAACTCTTCAGTGATGCTCCATGTTTTGTTTTTTCTTCATTTTCAGGTATTTTCAGAAAAGTGTATGTATGCAAATCGGTGTCATAGGCATTTATAGTACTGTATATGTGCATTTCTTACTGCATTTATTATTCTAAGCTTTAATGCCATTTAGATTCATTAACATTGTTCAGGGGCTTGGCAGTGATTAGAGAAAGAAGTATTATCTGAGAATGAGTTTTATGATATGTTTATGTTTATGAAGGATCCAGGTTAGCTCTTTACATGGCTTTCAATGTCATTCTGTGGTTTCTGAATGTGCTGCACATCATTGTAGCAGTGTTGTCACTCTAATTACAGATAATTAAGAATACCACATACTGTGCGTACTGTGGCATATTTGTCAGCTCTTGTTTATTATTGACCCCCCCCCCCAGATTGGATGGGCCCATGCCAGAGGGAGTGGATGTGGAAAACGGCACCCTCTATTTCATGCGACCCCTGCAGCAGAATGATTCGGGAGTGTATCGCTGCACGGTTGAGAACGACATTGACACGAGGAGCAGAGAAACTCGCGTCTGGATCCGAGGTGAGGGACAGCCGCCTTTTCTACTTCTGCTGCTGATGCTGAGGGCTGAGTCCCATTTTCAGTAGGTTCTTTTGGGGTCTATGAGTGAGTGGAAGCTGGTGTGTCTGCTCTGCCTTCTGTTTGGATTTCATTGGTTTTCATGAAGGCCGCATTGCATAATTAACCCTTTCCGCGCCCAAGCAGGAAGTCCCCCAGAAATACCTACACAGTTACAGCTTGTTATGGTTTGCTGCTTATTTAGAGTTTTTTTTTTCCCCACAAAATAATGACAACAACAACAAAAGCCTTGACAGTGTTTTTTTTTCCCCCCCAATGGCACTCTCGAACTGGGGGGGGGGGGGGGGTGCCGGCGGGGGAAAGGCGAGGTGAAGCTAGAAAAATCTGAAACCTCTTTTTTTCTTGTTGAGAGTTCCGGGAAGATTGCCATCACTTTCAGGGACATCTCAGCATATGCACATGTGCAGCACATCATCTGCTACTGTGGCCAGGCTCTTTTTGCACTTGATACTTATCAATGTGTGTGGCTGCTTTCTTCATTTTCCCCCTCCCTGCCGCCTTCATTTCTGCAGTGTCTCTGTGCGCCATTGCCAAACCAGCTGCTGGAAATTTCTTACCACATTAAAATTAACGACGTGAATGCAGAAGGTACTGCATTTTGCGAAAGCGAGAGAGCTCTGCTAAGCTGGGCACTCATGTCACACCCTTTTACCTGATCCTCTGTGTAGTCATGTAGTAACAATGAGCAGTTTTACTTTTTGCCAGTGGCAGCGATTGCAGACTGCCTCCCCTTTTATATGGCCGTTCCCCTTCTCTATAACTAAGACATTTGAATTGATGTCTTCATCAGCTGCTCCTTGCCTGCATCCCCTTTAGTCTCTCAGCTAGGGCTAGCAGACTTGTGCGTGTATGTATGTGTATATGTATATGTTTGTATATGTATGTCTGTGTACAGTGCCTGACAAAAGTCTTGTCACTTAACCAAGTTATAGGAACACCAAATAATAACTTGACGTGTAGTTAATCAGTTTGAATCAGAAATGGCTTATAAGAAAGGCAAAGCCCT
>JAODKC010000039.1:16354018-16364769 GCA_026777985.1 Mormyrops attenuatus | reverse complement strand
ACTCAGGGTCTGTGTCTCATTGCACTGTATCCATTTCCAAATGTCTGCCAACCTACAATTTTCATCAGATGGAAGACTGTGGTTCTGTGATTCTATAAGCTGTGCGCAGGGGGTGCATTGAGACTGCCATCGCCCTTCTGAATTGCCCTTCATGCAAAACAACTGTCAGACACTAAAATGAAACTTTAACTCCACATGTCCTGCATGGAATCTGTCCCTTCCAGCTTTGTGGATATGTTGAAGAACCATGATGTCCTCGTAACAACCTCTCCCGTCTCTCCCACCCACACTGCCTGCATTCTTTCCTCTGTTAGATCTTCACGTCCTCTTGACTTCCTCTGTTAGGCAGCTTTGTTTCTGTGGTTTTGTGTCTGGATGAGTGTTTAGAGCAGAAATCCAGGGTACTATTCACCAGTATTCAGATCAAACTGCTTGTGCACTAATGCCCAGAACTTCGCTTAAGTGTCATTTGTTCCCCATGGCAACAGGCTTATAGCAGTATGAGTAGCCAGCTTGCCCATTATATAGCCCAATACCAGCACCTTCGTTCCTCTTCCAGTTAGGAGCCGACATCCCGAAAAAGCAAGATTTCCGGACTGGTAAACTTCCCCCAAGTGTATCTATAGTGAATTATCTTGTCTTAGCATGTATCGAACACCATTAATAGTCTATAGTAGGGTTGTATTCATTAGGTTTACCTGGTTGAAACAAAGAGAACATTTCTGCAGAGGTACACTGGCCCATTCTTCATGCAGTGTAGGTACGGTGCTGTAATCTGCCAGGCTGGTGCTTCCTGGGTCTCTTGCTCATTTAATTTGCTTTGAGCTCCGTTAGTTCGAACCTTTGATGTTCATACCTGCTGTCATTAAGCAGCTGCTGCTGTGTCCGTACACTACTAGTTATAGTCTGTCTGGGCACAGTTTGTCTTAACTTCTCTTTGTAGCAGAATACTGAGGGAAAATCTGTAATTGTTCATCTTTTCTGCACTTGCTGAGACATACTGTACCCAGCCCTCTCTGACTCCTCATCCATCTCCACATGCTAGGTGGCTGCCTAGCCTGTCCTCTTGGTGCTTCCCTTTCTCACAAGGTTTACATTATGTCTTTCAAGCCTGTTTACTCTGTCTCTCTGGGTGAAGTGAAGCCCTTGATTCTGTTTTGCTGCCCCTTCATGCACTAGCTACATGCCCAAGCTGTAGGTCTAATGTTGTCCTTCCCAGTGCTAATACCATAATGCTACTGGATTGTTTAGATGAGGCTCTTTCCCAAAAAAGAAATTCTTGACATTTTCCCATATTCTTCTTGATTATCCGTAACAGCAACATAAAAGGAAAGCAAGTATTGCAATGACATCCATATTCTTGAAATATGCATGTGTAATGTTATTTCAACCAAGGGCTGTTTGTTTTGCTCCTCTCAGTCCAAATACCTATGATAGTAATAAGTAATGCAAGTACCTTTATACTTTTTATAACTAAGGTGTGTGTCTATATATTGTGTCTATACTGTATGTATATATATGTGTGTACACACACCTATCTGTCTATATTTAAATTATATATATATATATTTTTTTTTTTTTTTTGCTTACACCATACTCCTCAGAAGTGATTATTACTACATTCTACTCTACTGGATGCCTGCTTAAAGTGTTACTGCAGACTGCACGCTTGGTTAAGTAACTTGCATCCCATTGCTGGGCTCACTGCTGCTCTCTTTGCACCTGTGTCTGACTGTTAGCTTCTGCAGTAGCTCACGTTGCTGCATTTTACAACGTGAAGGATTCTGTAGCTTCATGTCATTTAAAAGTTATTTATTAACTGGCACTGCGGTCAGCAGAGGGACCGTGAGAACGTTCTTGGTCCCTGTGGCCAGCCTTGGCTAGTTGTCATGGGTGTGTACTTGATTATTTAAACTTATTTATTTATTAAACTTTATTTGTCTCACATATCATTCCCATGACCTGGATAAATGGTTGCAGGGTGGATAGATAGATTACCTGTAGCGAGTAGAATCCCATCCAAAACTTCTCACCCTGTCTGGTGTCCTATGACAGGACACAGGCACACTGTGCTGGGTGTATGGATGGTAGATGGATGGTATATTGTAGTTTTATGAAGTTACTATATGTGTATTATGATCTGCTTTTGCCATATTAAACTTGACTGGAATTAAGCTATATGCTCTGCCTTTAATGAACCGTTCATTCACTCCCAGCTCTGCATCACAGAGCCTAAAGGTGCCCTTTCCACAATGGTGAGCTAATTAACACATCTGGAGTGACATGAAAGGAACATCAAAGGCCGCAGCTGACACAAGAATACAGAGTGTTTGGGCTTGCAACTAAAAGACATGGAACACTACAGAAGATGGGGGGGGGGGGGTCACCTGGGCACCTTACTGCAATGAAAGTGTCACGTGGTAACATTCACATTCGGAATGGAATCTGAAGGACAGAGTCACTTGTGCAAAATTAAGCCTGGAGGTGGTAAGGCTGTGATCTGGGCAGAAAAGGCTAACAGGAGATGCTATAGTCCCAGAGTTGTGAACGTGTGTGAATATTTTGGGATGGACAGAAGTTTTAACCTAAAACAAGCATTATTAGTGCTAATAATGCAGTGGAGATGAGTGTAGGCTTGAAAGAATATGCAGTAGATCCAATTATTGTCGGCATTTTTTAAAATGGGGCAGCATAAAGCTTTTCCTGGCATGTTGTTTTGACTCACAGAATAGCGCTTGTTCCGATAGCTGTATAAATATAATATTAAGTATTTGATTTCCTTGGTATAAAGTTTCACATTTAAATCACTTCTGTTCATAATGGAGACCAGGTCTAACCAATGAAACTGGACTGCAGCAGTTTAGTGTTTGAAACCAAATTATTTTAATATGGACCCAAACATGGATTTTTTTTTTTCTTAATTTCTAAGACATTTTGCTTTTCAAATTTCAGTAGATGCATGCATTTTATTAGCCTTCACTGGATTTTATGCGTTTATATATCCATGGATACATCAATAGTATTTTCATTATTCAAAAGAATGAGTCATAATATTATTAAATTCCATGTATTTTTATTACTGTTTTATGTTTAGATATAAGATAAAGGAAGGTGGATTTGGGATTTGCAACATGACTAGTGGTTTGAAAGTAACATGGCTGGTTGGGTCTGATTGGTGCAGCCATTAACACTGATTCTGTCAAATTCAACACATAGCCCAACCTTTCTTATTAACTTGACTGTCACTAGGAGGTTGATAGCCATACCCAGTAGACCACCACCTGGTTTAGTCACAGTGGCAGTTCTAGACCATTTCACCTGGGCGGGGGCACTTGTTCTGTTGGGGGTGGGGTGATGCATATGACCTTAATCTCCTCCAAGTATTACTTACACTAGATTGCCAGAATGAAGAAGCAGAAGACCATTTTGAAATCTGATGTTATGTATGCAATGGTTTGCAGTCACAATTTACAGTTGTTACAAATATGTAATTCCCTCTGATTTCTTGTTTAGGTTGTCTTCCTTCCACAAGCTTGATTATTTTTTCTGTCATCAACTGAAGCGACGCGACCCCCCCCCGGCGCACCCCGTCAAGGGTCCATCAAGAAAATGTGCTTACGTTTGTGCTTTGCCTGCTCCCAGTGCACAAAATTTTAGCCCACATATATAAAAGTAAACAACAATAATAATAAAAATACATTTATTTCAGATGCAATTAGCATACATATTCAGGGGGGCCACAGGGGGGAGCATGCATGTTCTCACATGTGCATTGGCCCCCCTGGCCCCTCAGACCGGCCCCTGTTTAGTCATTAATGGTAATGTTATCATGAGATATTTTGACAGATTTATTGCACCTTTCACAGAGCTGCATTGAAATATTGTAAAGTCAGATTTGACGTTAATTTTTATTATAATTTTTAGCTTACCGTTTATAAATACACCATGCACCAAACTGGCCCCCACTGTTTTACATCAGAACCACTACAGAAGTCTGGGTAAAAGATTTCAGAGAAGCAATACCCACTGCACCTGAATGCAAAGTAAAGAGCAAGGGCACATAGAAATTCCAGACAGACACTGACGAGTCATTCCATAACCACTGAGTGGCCCAAGTGTGATTTCATGGTGCAGCACAGCAGAGTCTGTGTGTGCTTCTAATGGGCCTCTGCAGTTGGTAACAGAATGCGTGGCCATTTGCATCCATTTCAGGATAAACTGTTGTTTCCACCAATTCCTCTTCCCCTCCATTGTTCTGCTGTGCTGCAGTTGCTATATTTCGGACAGATTTCAAATTGCCGCCCAAATATCAGCAGTCCCTGGGGACATCTGCTGGGAAAACAATACCACTAAAGGCTGGCGTGAAGTGGGAGTATTCACAGACCACAGACACTTCTCCACGGAGAGAGAGAGGTATCGCCGGCCCACCATGGGAATGGGGGAAAATGCCGCATACACACTTTAGAGGTTATCTGGAAATCACACATGTGCCACTCAGTTTTTGAAAGGTCATTGTAATGTGGAAGAGGTGGCATGGCCTGATCATTTGGAGGGCAGTTATAACTGATGTAATGTTTAAGTTAGGGCAGTACATCCCCTCTTATTAATAAACCATTAGACTAAATCGCTATGACATGAAGATTCTCATATTAAATTAATCCCTTTTAAACTGCACTCCACTTAGCTCACCTTTCATACCAGCTACTGCTTTAATACTGGCAGGTTGACCAAAACTATAGCTATAGCTGTGCAGCCAGTGCCAGCGTCACCTCCTGACTCTCCTGTCCATTTAAGAGTTCACTTTGTATAGCAGGAGGTGGCAGTATTGCTCTGTGTGTCCTGGCAATTACTAGAGATTTTATCCTTAAGCTGTAAATGAATTCTTAAAAATTAGCTTTATGAGGTAAATATCAGTGACTCAGTATTATTGCCTTGCGTACCCATGGGTCGCACCCCTGCTGTTCGTGTGTTTATGTGTTCACCCTGTGTTGCACAAGTTTCCTCCCAGAGTTTAAAGATATGCCATTAGATTAACTGTAGCCTGTAAAATGGTATGTCATTTTGTGTATGCATGTATGTATCTGCGTCCTGCAATGGACTGACATCCTTCCCAGGGTTTTCCTATGCACCCCACCCCCAACTCCAACCCCACCGGCCCACATTTCTATTCTGGATAAATGGTTTTAATACATTTTGTAGCCTCTTTACAAAATACGGCAACCTATATCATCTGTAGTCATGCTTTTATGTGAATGCTTGGAAAATCTATTCTGCTCTACATTTGGCTAGATGACATTGAACACTGAAGTGAATAGTAAATCGCCGTGGAAATATATAGAGCTGCATGCCTATGAACCGCGACTATTCTGGGCCATCTGTGGCTGTGTACTGAGGGTTTGAGTGTTTGAAACATTCAGGCTTCCATAATTATTCCGCATGCATGTTCAATTTTAGATATGATGTCAATCTTTTAAGAATACTCTGAGCGTGACACGCACGTGTTATCATAGTGAGTTGGAGAAAGCACTGGACATAGGAAATAAAATGCCTTTCAAAGGAAGCCAATGGTTGACCCTCACATCACAGCCAAATGGGAATGAGAAGGAGAGTAAGCAACTGTCAGATGCCATCTGGTCAATCTCCTTTCCCGTCTGTCTGTGGAGCAGCCTTCGCTTTTGCATGCTTGCTTCTCTAATTCCGAATGGTTGTTGTGCTGTAAGGCAGGAAAGTTTGTTTTGCCCCATGCCTAGCGGGCACATCTCAAAGCCAGGCCAGATGGGTGTCTGGGAAACCGATGAGCTCCACAGAGGTCACATGGTATATGACTGTATCTTGCCCAACCCAAAGCATTCTGCGCCTTCGTGGCAGGTGGGAGATGGCCATATCATAACCTAGCTGTGAAACAGAAGCCACTTCCACAGGGAAACCTCTTACTGTGAGCCATAGTATCGACGTATACAGATATTATATATGCCTACTGCACCCAGAATACTAGTGTACCTACAGTGCATTTATTTTTTCCCCAACAAAAGGTGTAGGAACTGCCTGAGGGTAGCAGAAATTTGTGGGATTTGGTGTTAGACTGAAAGCCAAGACAGTTTTGGAGATGTGTATCCAGAAACTGAATTGCTGAAGCTCTGGGAAACCTGTCCCTGTTATGAAGGCCCAACAGTGGACTGCATTGCAGAATGCCAGGTTCTGTAATAACTGCAGATGTTTATCTATCAATTAGCGTAACAATTTTCACACTCTGATATCAGCTTATTGTAGATGCCATATAACATCTTAATTACCTCTTATAATGTCTTTGTTGTACATTTTTGCACCTGTTACGCGATGTTACGCGACATGCATCATTTGATTTTACCTTGATCCCCGGCTTCTCACAGTTCCTCTATTATATCACAGGAAGCCTCATTGCTTCCTGTCTGAATGCCAAGTCGCCCTAAGTATTGTCACAATATGTTCAAAACATCTGTATGTGTTCTAGTACAGAAAGTTGTATTTCAGTGGTATCTTACGAGTGCGTTACACTAAAGCATCTATGTCTTTCCAAGTCCCAATGCTTATAACTGTCAGTGGCACGGACATACTCTTATGTGATTACTGAATCTTTATTAATAAATAGCTAAGGTCAATAGCATGTACACAACATAGCTGACAAGAAGGAATCTGGAATTAAAAAACAACAGCAAGATCAGACAGGGATTACTTTTATTTGTCGTTTCTGAGGAGGACAGAAGTTTGCAGTCTTCATAAATGTTGTGAAAAGGGGAAATCCGAGCATCTGGAAGCATTTTAAGGTCAGCAGTTTAAAGGCTTGAATTGCATGCTAAACAGTCACAATCAGTCCCACGGCCCACAGTCCTACAGTTGTATGGAAGTTCTTAACCTGATTATCATATAGTATAGAGATAGCTGCCGCGTAATATGTATTAATGCAAGCCTTACCGAGAAATTCTGACTTGTTGACGTTTCATCTAGATGACTGCACTGTTATATTGACTAAGAATTTGTTCAGCCAGTCTGAGTTGTTGTTTGTGTCTCATAGGGCTGTTATCCATTGTTATGTTCTATTTGCATGCATGCTATGATGCCTGCTTTCATTTTAACGCTAAATACCAGAATTTTTAGCATCCCCCCAGGACACCTGAGATGAATTGCCCTGTCCTCTCTGTCTTTCTATTTGTTGTTCTTGTTATTGTTGTGATGAGAGACTGATGGAATCATTTGACCATCTACGGTTAAATCTTTTTTTTAATGCTGTCCAAGAGGAAATGGAGAAAAATTCAGTTTCATTGGAGCGCCTCATAGTCATTTTTGTCCATAGCCTGTCATCTCTCAAGCTGATTTCTGGTTGGATGCAGTGCATCTCTGTGCCGACCCAGGCTGGGTCATTGATTGTACTCTCTCGTTCCGTAATTAAACTGCCCCCTGGCTGCACCTCTGGGAGAATTTGTGAATACAGTAGGTGTCGCTCCTAAATACTGAGTCAGGAATCTGGTGACTCTGCTACCTCTCTATGACCCCAGAATGCAGGGAAACTCTCTGGATGACCGTCTGACTCCACACTGATTTTATTGACAGGCTACTTCCAAGTCATCAGATTATTGTTATTATTGTCTATTGTCAGATGTGTTTTTTATGGACACTGGACAGATCAATCTTGTTATGAGGGTAATCTGTATTTTATGTCTAACCTAGTTACCTTAGACTAGGGTTAAATGCAAATTCACAAACTTGTCCTGGTTTCAAATTAATCATTTGTTGCAGATGGTGTTCAGTCTGCTTCAGCTGAGGAGCATGATTAAAAGCACAAATTGAAGTACTTTATTGTCCATTTCAATAGATTGATTGTGTTTCTTCTAAGCTTCCTGTACTAGGGGAAAATGTTGGAAATACTGATACATGAATGTTTTGTTATGTTTTCCATTCAGATTTTTACACACTGACTCATAGGCCACAGCACTCTGGAGACTTTCTACTTCTGGGGGTTTTTAGTTTCATTTTTCGGTGTCTAGTGATCACATCATAGCAAAGCCCGGTCATTGGCAGACTGTCCAAACCTAATGCCATAGTGGGCTGGGCTTGGTTAGCAGCTGGATGAGGAGCATCCAGAGCAAACCAACTTTTTCCTTGAGGTGGTTTTGAGTCTCTCCAAGAGGAGCAGGGCAGGGTAATGCAAGGCCCATTCACACTGCATGATTCATCCCCTCTCCTAAGTTGCCTTTTGAAGTCTCTGATTCTCAGCTGCTTTTGAAGAGTACACAGCACATATTGCACCCCTCACGCACCCCCATCATTGGAGTAATGGTGTAAGACAGTTCTCCTTATGTAAGTAGGGTGCCTGTTTGCTCTTTCAAAATTTCCTCCTGTGGAACGGGGAGAAGGTTTACTGTAATCCACACGGACCACTCCTGCCAGACAAGGCCATCAGTTACAAACATGCATACATGCTGAATAAAATTTCAATTTTATTCTGTATTCCTGTTGTGTTCCTTCAGACAGAAGAGTATTCTGTGGTCAAAAGAATTTGGGGATATGGGGAATTATATAGTTTGTCAATAAAGCATTGCATCATGGTAGATTTCAGAAGCTTACTATCTGCTTTCAAGCACCAACCCAAGTGACCTTAAAGCTTTACATTATAGGGGATGCTGCAGTCTGGAGCAGAGCTTTCAAATCTGCATACGCTATTTATATGGGCTGATTTTTCGGTCAATTCTAGCTTCATTAGTACTTGGTCAATAATGCTAATAGTATAGCAGAACACAGGGTTCTGCTGTAGGTATGACACAGCAGAAAGTGTCCTCTCTAGCTAGATTACAACCAGAAAGGGCAAAGCTTCTTTAGGATTGTACACCAGCTCAGGATTACCTGATGGTCTTGGGGCTTCCTCCAGATAAGGGCTGTTTTTACATGGTGTACATTGTTGAATCCCACCCCTGCTCCATTTGTATGATGTTTGAATGTTCTACCCTTGATTTCCTCCCATAGCCCAAAACCTGTGAAAAAGTGAAAGTCAACTGCTAGATGAATTTGTGCCGTTAACTGTCCCTGCTGTGTGTCAGTGCCCTGTGATGGCCTGGCATCCTGTCCATGATGTGCCCCTGTATGGTGTCCTTTGCAGCATAGGGCACCTGGGCAACATGGGGAGAACATGCAGGCTCCACACACACAACGGAGGTGAAGCTAAAACATGCCTGAATATTTATGGTAGGAGTTTGCGTTAGGGGGTGCTTAGGTTCAGAACAGTACTTTAGCTCCATTTGACTCCATGCTCCTTCTGAAACGCACTATTTTGCTCTTACATGCAATGCAGCAAATGCAAAATCACATATTTTCTTTCTGTGATCAGTAGGTGGCGGCAGAGAGCTGAGGCAGAGAGATCTGTGAAGCTCCTGATTAAATATTCAAACATAAGCACAATTCTTAAGTTATTGCTGTGTGATGGACAACAGGATCATGGTCTTTTTTAATTTTTTTGCAGAATATAATGCTTATGAGAGTATGTTGGATGAATAAATAAAAATAATTTGTTACTGAATTTAACGCGTACAAGGATCTGGGGTGATGACACAACAGTTTTTCTGCAGTGGTACAGATAAGTTTTTATGGTTCGCTATTAGTTTTTGTTTTGTCTGCTGTTTTTGTAGAAGTGTGACACGCTCCTAGTCTCCTTTAAGACTGGCAACGCACCCTGGATTTGGTCTTTTGGAATCCGTAGCTTGCCAGTCACCTTGCGTAGCTTCAGATTGAAACTAAGGTCTCCCTCGAGGTGCCAGTGGGAATTTTCTGCAGAGTCAGCTTTGGGAGATAATGGGGAAACGCACGCCTGAGAGGCTTCGTGATTTTTTTTAAGTTATTCCAGTTTTAATTAAGAACAGTCTCTGGAGGAGTATAGCATTTTTAAGAGTTTAATCTTTTAGCAGTTTTTTGAGCATTGCAGTTTAGGCTTCTCATAATATTTGTGTCTTCTTTCAGTCGGATTCATGCAGTTTATGTTTATGCATTGTCTTTACGCATTAGGGGGTAAATTATGGGGCATTATGCACCCAGTAACACTGCAACCTGCACAAACACACAGAGGTTTCAGACAATGCATTCACGCTGCAATGCATAACACATTCCTCTGATTCATAGTTTGTGTGTATTCGTGTGTGTGTGTGTGTCTGTATGTGTGCGTGCATGCATGTGTCTCCTCTGTGTTTACTCTCCCTTGTTGTTAGTAACACTCAAAAGTTCAGTTCAGTCCAGGTCAGCCCAAGTTCACCGAAAGTTCAAAATAAGAAACTCACACGTGCATTCAGACTAAACACACATACCAGCAAAAGCACAGACACGGTTTCTGTACTCTGTGAACAATGGGAGAAAAAAATATCTTTTAATTTTAAGGATTATAGATATTTTTATTGTTAAGTGCATGTGGCAGACAAATTCAGGCTCAGGAACTGTCCAAACTAAATGCCCTAAAAAGTGTGAACTACAGTTTTTCATATATATTGTATTCATTGGAGTTTGTTTATATCTAACTTGTGTAGAGTAAAATATAAATTAGTTACATGTACATTGTGTTTTCTTTTCTTTTTTCTCTGCACAACTGTCCTTGGCCCCTCCAGGTCTCCATATATACCACTGGTATTCAAACTTTATCTTGACAAGGGCGCCCGGCGGGGGCGTGGGGGGTGGTGAGCGGGGGGGCCGGGGGGGGGGGGGGGGGGGGGGGGGGGGGGGGGGGGGGGGGGGTGGGG
>JAODKC010000039.1:16329254-16346017 GCA_026777985.1 Mormyrops attenuatus | reverse complement strand
CCTGGTCTTGCTGGTATTCAAGATGAGGTTGTTGGCTGAGCACCATAGTGCTAGGTGTTGTATCTCCTCTCTGTAGTTAGTCTCATCATTGTCTGATATGAGACCCACCACGGTCGTGTCTTCCGCAAACTTAACAACCATATTTGTGGCATGGGTAGCAGAGCAGTGGTATGTGAATAACGTAAAGAGTGCTGGGCTGAGCACACAACCCTGTGGCGTGCCTGTGTTCAATACCAGTATGGCTGATGTGCAATCACCAATCCTAACCACCTGAGGCCTGTTGGTAAAAAAGTCCCTGATCCAGAGACACAATGATGTGGACAGATACGCCAACTGATACATAAATCATACATAAATGAATGATGAGATCGATGATTTTGTTCTTCATTCATACTCCCTGTAAGCAGTTGATTATGGAACCAACTTCCTTAAAGCAGGATAGCTCTAGGACTTTGGTTCTAGCAAACTTCACTGAGCTTACAATCATCATGGCCATTCAAAGTAGGTAGCATGCTGCTCACTAATGAACTGTGCCCCAAAGGTATATACTGTATACTTGCATACAGGCATGTAACTACAAAGACATTTGAGAATCAGTCTAATCAGAGGCATAAAGCAGAACCTTGAGCAATAATATGTGAGTTTTTGGGTGTTAAAAAAGATGTCAGCTTTCCTCTCAGGGGTGTCATGTCGTTAAAAAGTAACAGGCATGAGGCCCAACCATCCAGCTCTGGATAACCGTTAGGGCACTAGAAGGATTATTTCAATGGGTGAGTACTTTTGTCTTTGGCCGCTGAACTGTCCTTCGCTAGCCATTTTGGAAGCCTGCCATTACTTTCAACTATTAAGCTTCATAGCTCCCTGGGCAAGGATTCATATTGCAGTAATGAAAGTAAGGCCTTGATTTATTTGTATTATGAATTATATTCTCTGTCAGAGAGACTAAGAAATGAGTGCCAGAGCAAATGGTACTTTAAAGTGTGGATGTCAACTAAAGAACTCTGGCATGAGTGAATAAGCGATCGCCTGGTCTCCAGATGGGTTGTGCCTGGCCATTTTCATTACAGTTTAATCTTTTAAAATGATAACCTTTTGGATACTTCCAGTTCCATGTACCACTTAGGTGTCTGTGACAGATGCTAGTGGCTTAGTCCCCACGCCTAGATCAATAGTAAGTGAGTTTTTATTAGCTGTTTTTGAGTGGACTGGAAAAATGAAAGTGAAATTAGAGACTATTTAAAAAACATTTATGGGACGATGTGTAGTGGGAAACAAAGGGGTTGCCTGTTTGTTGTCATGCTTTAATGTGACTCATGGGTCAAGTCCTGTTTTTACACACATTTATCAGCCCTTGAAGAAAGGTTATTTAGAAAAGCGCCATTTTTCCAAATGTCTACATGGTGTTGCTGTGTAGGACTGAGCCGTTTTGGTCGTGATGACCTGCGAGCAGTCACTGGTTATGGCTTAAATAATCTGTGAAATAAGAACCATTATTAATATGCAGCCATTTGTTAAAGGGTATTTATTATCTATTAGTTGAAGAGAAATATATTTAGTTGATGTTGGTGTAATTTGAACAGGGTTATGGCAATACTACTTGAAGGAGCACAAATAATGTAGTAGAACATTTTCACTTAATGTATTAATTAACAAGAAACTCAGTGTTAGTTACATACTGATCCCATGTTTGTTCATGATTTGTAACTGAGTAGTAACTGAGTTACTAAGTCATATGCCCCCTCAAGTAAAGTGTTACGATTAAAATAATGGCATTACAGATGACTTGTGTAACTTTTATTGCAATCTATTCATTTTGGGATATGCATCCTTAGTTTATAAGTGCATCAGAAATTCAGAGAGCTTCCTTGGAATAAGCATAACATTTGTCTTAGAAGCCGTGCTGGACGAGACCTGCGGTATAAACAAGGAAAACTAGACAAGTTTATTTGTATGGCACATATTCTTATATAATGGTTATTAAAAGTGCTCTACAGAAAAGGTTATAAAGGAATAAAGTACATAAAATAGAAGTAGACATAAGTAAAACATAAATAAGAAAACTAGAAAGAAAAGTGCAAGAGATGAGAAAGTGGGACAAGTGGGAGGAGCCCATCGGTAATTGGTAAAGCGACAAGTCACCTAATACCTCATTTACTTATTTACTGATATTTGTGTTTCATGTCTTTTGTCCCTTTTATTTTACATAGATTGGGTGAGGGTGGCAGCAGGGGTATGTCGATTTTGTTTCTTTACTGTGTAAAGCACTTTGTGTTGAATTGAGTTTGCAGGAAAAGTGTTACATAAATCTAGTCTGATTGACTGAAATATAGTCTGATACCTGTAACATTACAACCTGATGGGGTCTGATGCCCTTTAACAATTTGACCACTAGGAATGATGCGGGTGTGCAGGGGGACTGGTCTGGAGCTGTAGTGTAGGTTGGTTATTAGTTACTGAACTGGCCTGAGGCAGTGTTGTGTGTTACGATAATGGTTTGTAATAATCACTGACATAAGCTTGCAAAGAGAATGAATCTCAGTTTTTCTCAGTATGAATCGGGTACTGAATGAGACCAACGGTTGACAAGAAGCACTTTCACAAAGTCCGCTCTCTGAAACCTCAATGAGCGGCATTGATAGCCTCAGGAGAAAGCCAGAATAGGTCATGACTCAACTCGATGTTTTGTTCTGGAAACGCTATCTGCATGTGGGTAACTGCTCTGCGAATGTTTGGAACTGTTTTGTAGTGACAGTCATCAGAAATTCTGGTAGAACCTTCTGCTTCTTATTGCATGTGAACCCATATTTCCCATTTTCAACCATCCTGCTCACATCCTTATCTACAGAAGGTGTTTCAAGGACAGCATTGTGCTTTGTTCAGCATTAGGGTTTCTGCTTTACTCGATAAGTGGTATTTCCTTTCTGAAAGCCTTTGTTCCCGTACTATGCAACTAAAGCCAGAACAGAGAACATGATGAAGAGATTAACCTGAAGCAGATCATGAGTCATGCAAACTTAATTGATAATAAAGGGACATCTCATTCTGCAATAGAAGATGTTTCGTATTTATGTGATCTTACTATGGTCACTTTCAGGATTAGGTCAAATGCGAACTGTTTAGAAAAGTCTGAATTATGTAAAAAAAACGATATAACAATCATGCATATAAAAACTAAAAGTCAAATACAATGCACTAATATAAATAATAAGTAATAATTAAGTAATAATTTAATAAGATTTATATAAAGTGTGTTATGTATTGCTTAGACTGCTCAGAAATGTATTTTTCATGTGATGCCTTAAAGCAGAATAAATGACCATAAATGTGTTATTTACACAGTCAACTCTGATATGGCTAAATATCACTGGAAACTGCAATGGGAAAGACCCGTCCTGCGAGTCTATTGCTGGCACTAAAGTTCATAATTATGTAATTTCAAAAGGGATTTAAAAATATAATATCTAACATTAGTAAAAAAATGTTTTTGGAACGAGTGACATACAGTATTTTCATTCCATTTATCTTTTTACCATCCCCAGCAGGTTGCACCCCAGCCGCGCGCCCTGTGCTGCCTGTGATGGGCTTCAGGCCCTGTGCTCCTGACCAGCCTGACCTGCGGTTGGAAGCCGGATGAGTTTGTTATTTTTTAATGGTATTTGAATTGTTTCTGTAGCATCGCACACTAAGATCATCGGGCTCCAACCTTCTTACCGTACCTAAATTCAGATTATCTCTGTGGGTGGTAGGGCGTTCTGTGTGACTGCACCTGCACTATGGAACGCACTTCCTCACAGTCTGCGAGAGATACAGTCTCTTACCATTTTCAAGCTCCAGTTGAAGACCCATTTATTTCACAAATGCTATAATGTAACTGCTAGTACGTGACACTCCTGTTGTTGTTCTGTTGTTATTGTTGCTGTTGTGTGTCCATTGTAAAGCGTCCTTGAGTGTGAGAAAGGCGCTATATAAATAAAACTTATTATTATTATTATTATAATCCTGTGCCTTTCTTGATTAGGATACATACAAATTCTTAAATACTAACCATACTGTACTGTGCATGCTGAACATATTTTAGGATATTTAGTCAAATTCTTGGAGGATTTTCACACAGATGGCACAAACGGTCAAACAAAATATTTGTTTCAAACCGATACTGACAGAAAAACCTCAAACGGCTTTTCAGTGATGTGGTGAAACTGCTCTTTCAGTTATCTCTGAATGAGTCAGGGTGTTGCCTATATGCCTGCTCAGCACCCTTTTGCACTTTTTTGACTCAGCATCTTCAGTCTGACAAACATGTCCATGTCAGAGAAACTGCCAGCCACCCTGTGAATGAGTGAGGAAACATCTGACAGCCAAAGTGAAGTGTCATCCTCTGCTGAACCATGCCTTTCTTGGAGTTGAGCAAACTAGCCTAAATAGGGAGATACTCAGGTCCCTAATGATGAAACGTGATACCAGGCAAGCATTCCAGAAAAAATATACTTGCAGGTACTGTATTAGAGGAGAACTGTATCAAAGGAAATGCAATATTAAAAAAATACAACATATAAAAACGATATAAAACGATATAAAAAGAGCTATTTTCTGGATTAGTCTTTTGCATGAGACAGTACTTTAGGCACCTTTCATCATTTTTGGGAGTGTCATTGAGGGACCAGCCTTTGGGATTTAAAGTACAGTGAAAATGATAGTATTAGACAGGGATGATTAGCTAATGAGTGGCAAAAAGGGAAGAGCTGTGGCATGGAGACTGGGAACAGTCAGTGATAATGCTGGAACACAGCCAATGGCAGCACTGGAAATAAAAAATCATAATGAGAATTTGTGTAAAGGGAGGAACAACGAATGGGAATGCTCAAGAGTAAATAGCCATTGAGATGAAGGAATAGTTTACAGGGGCATAGATAAGGCAGCATTAATATGAATGTAATACACTGGAACAGAAAATGGATGGATGGGTGTACTGTATGGTGTTTAATGTGTCACAGAAACAGGGTCAAGACAGTGGCTTCACTGCACAAAAATGCCTAATGCAGATACATTACATTTCTGAATGTATGTAGAAGAAACAGGGCAAGACACAAAATGAATGGTGTTCAATGGTGTTCAGTTTAAATGACTTTGAGGCTTGGAATAAATTAAACAACCAGTGGCTCCTACCCAGCTTACAAAAATTCATAAAAATGTAAAGTATGGCTTGCAAGGTCAATGCTGCAGCAGTTGGGGGTTGGTGGGTGTGAGGGGGGTGGTGTTGATATAGAGATAGAGGGGAGGAAGATTGCTGATTTGTACAGAGTGAAACACAGCCATGCTAGCTGGTGAGTGTGTGAGAGAGTGAGTGTCTCGGGTGCAGTGGGGGGTGACGGCTGGGCTTGGGGGGGTGGGACTGAGGCCAGAGCCCCTCTGTGGGCTTTTACCCACCATCAGAGCGGAGAAGTGAGAAGTAAACAGCGAAATGCTGCCAATGATGAGTATTGCTGATCAAAAACTACAGAGGGTGGCAATGAATTGATGATAAAACAGCTTTTCTGTGGGATGGATTTATGAGAGAGAGAGCTCTGCTGGAAGCTTCTCACACCTCTGGGTTCCTGTACTGCTGGCCTAACTGTCTGTTTAACTAACACCCAGAGGCACACACACACACACACACATACACACACACACACAGTTAAAAACTTTCACTCCACCTCTCTCTCCATGAGACTGAAAATGGGTGGTTCAGCTCTTCTATTCCTGGGCATAGTGTTAAATGTCTTGGGTAAGTCTGATTCTAATTTATTACTAAAGAGGTTTTAGACCTGTGCAAATTGAAATACATAGTTTTCAGCTCCACTGTATGAATATACTTTTTACTGTGATATATGTCAAATAATAATATTTATAATATATTGTGTGTGTTTGTGTATATATATATATAACTTTGGAAATATATACAATAATGTAAAAAACAATAATAAAGCTACTAAATTTAAGGTTGTAAGACTAATTCTCTCCAATTTACTGTAACATAAAGTCATTCTGCACATTTGCACATTTCATTATATATTGTTCTAATTCACTAAAACAATGGCTGGTAAAGGGAAATTGATTCATTTTAACTGTTATAAAGTATATTAATGAAGAAATTAGTGTTCTGTAGCTTAAATTTTGGACAAAGGATAACATTTTAATACAGATTTGTTTTTCTTATTTTCAGTCAAGATTGCATTCTTACAGGTGTTTGTATCTGTTACAACTGTAGACAATTAAATCTCCCTACCAGATGAAATCCTTTCAGGCACATTAGAACACATTTTATGGCATTTTTTGATGCCTCTATTGGAAACCATCAACATAATCCTGTCAGAGCCCTATTCACAGAGCCAGGATGCTTCCCTTTTTGCATAACAGTGGGCTATTATCTGGGATGTTATTAATGCACATTGTATTACTGCTGTGGTGCTGTATTCACAATATAATTGCCACAAAGAGAAGCTGTTCAAGTAAGCATCCACATAAGCATAAACACACAATATGTCATCGAGCCTTTATACCACAAAAGAACTGAAACTCTTAGTAATCTCAGTGATTCTCATTCTTTAATCTCTCAGTGGTTATTTAAAAATCTGACAACATATCTTAAGGAGCCATGAAGAATATCAGGTTGATTACAGAGGACACTGTGGTGCTTGGGGAGTATTAGGACATTTATAGAGGGTTGACCATGTTGTGACTGTTTTTTAAAATGACACATTAGCAATATTTTTCATAACTAATTTAACATGTGAGTATATGTGAATGTGAGTATATCAAGCTTTCTGATTTCTTGTTAAGCTTCTTGTAGTTAGCTTTTCCATTCAAGAGGTTTAAGTTGACTGGTGAAAATCTTTGCATCACCACAAAACAAAGGTCAACAGTTTTGTTACCTCCTCTGACCATTTGCCATATCTCCTGTCTTTCTCAGCTAACTGCTGCTGCTCTGATGTTGAGATTGAGAAGACTGTTTTAGGGGTTCTGGGGGAGGTGGTGGTTCTCAGATGCCAATATCTCGGCAAATCAGAAGTGATGGCATCCTTCTGGGCTCAGCAGCAGTCAAGTGGAAATTGGAAGCAGCTGGTTGCATACTTTATGCAAAATGTCCGAGTCAGTGATCAGAAATTCAGTGTTCCGGTATCTCCAAGCAACCTCACAGTAACAATGAACATCACTAGTTTGGAGGATGAGAGGGAATACAAATGTAGCTTCAATTATGGATTTGAAATTGTGGAAGAAACAATGACCCTCACTGTCCTGGGTAAGGTGTGCTTCTATCTACGACTATGTGCATGTATCCTTTTGGAGAGATGGACTTGCATTTTGGTTCCGAAATGTACCTTTGGCATATTACCAGTGAATGTTTGGGGAGAGTTTTGTACCAGATTATTTCTGCCTGTACCCTTGGTTGGCACAGTGCTGTAGTGGTTAGCACTGTCCCCTCCTACCTCTGAGACCATGGTTTGAGTCCCCACCATGGCTCCATGTATGTGGAGTTTGCATGTTCTCCCCGTGTCATCATGGGGTTTCCTCCAGGAACTCCACTTTCCCCCCATAGTTCAAAAACATGCTGAGGTGAATCTGAGTTTCCAAATTACCTGTAGGTGTGAATGGTGTGTGAGTGTGCCCTGGGATGGGATGGTGCCCTGTCTTGTGCCCACAGGCTCTGGGCCCCTTGCAACCCTCAATAGGACAAGTTATTGTCGAAAATGGGTGGATGTCTATACACTGCTGCTGCTGGATTTGAACCTCACTCTCTTTCTTATTTGTCAAGCTCGGCCATCAGTGCAGATTAACGAGGCTATGACGTTGGAGAATGGAACACACTACCAGAAGGTCACCTGCTCTGCCGCTGGGGGAAAGCCGGAAGCTGTGGTCAGCTGGCTGGTCTATGACCAAGAACCCAGCAATGTGGCATTTTCTGTAACCACGGAAACACTCCAGCATTCTAACAGCACCTCTACTCAGACCAGCACGCTTCGCCTACCCATGCATCTTATGCACGAAGGCAATGTGACCTGTGTTGTTAACCACCCCGCTTTGGCCAACCCTACGCATGTCAAAGTGAAAGTGCAGACCTTTGGTAAGATGTACTGTTGTGAGATAATATGCAGGAATCTTGTGTGTGTCAGATGTAGATTTATTTACTGGTATTTATCATAAGTTAAATGTGTGTTCAGAGCTACTCTTGAAGAAAATGACTGCCTGAGGTTAAATGGTGTCTCATACATTTAGGCTGTTTATACATTTCGGCTATTCACCACACACTCCTGTCTGAGCATCATGTGGTAGAGCTGAGGCGGCTCTTCCTGAATTCTGGTGATGTCACTGTCTGCTACTCTTCCAGTCTGCTTCCTGCCTGGCCACCTGTGCCCCGGTCCTCACGTCACAGAGCAGTCTGCACCTCCTGGGCCGAACCCCTCATCCAGTTCAGCTGTGTAACCACACTGGCAGACATACACAAAAGAAACTGTCTTACGCAGATGCTCGAGTGAATCTAAAAGTAGATCTGCTTTGTTTTTTTGAAGAACACCGAGTTCACATCAACTGCTCTTGATTCAGAAATTTAATGAAAGTCTGTCCATGGAAGTCCAAATTAAAATAATAATAACAATAATGACAGCAGCAGCAGGAACAACAACAACAACAACATAATAATAATAATAATAGTAACAGTAATGATAATAACAACAACAATAATAATAATAATGATAAATGATGAGAGGCACAGTGGCGCAGTGGTTAGCGCTGCTGCCTCCCAATAAGAAGGTACTTGGTTCGGTCCTGGGTCCTTTCTGTGTGCAGTTTGCGTGGGTTTTCACCAGGGGCTCCGATTTCCTCCCACAGTCCAAAAGCTTGCAGGATGGGTTGATTGATGAGTCCTGTTGCTTCCTGCCTGTGTCCATTGTTCCTGGGATAGGCTCCGGTCCCCCCCTGCAACCCCAGTTGGAATTAAATGGTTTCAGAAAATGGATTTCTGGATAGTTAATGATAACTATTAATTCTTGAATAGCTTTTTGCGGAAAGTAGCCTAAATGTCACTACAGATATGTAATCATATATTTGACTATTCAGCAGGCTTGAAGTAAGTAGAATAGCAAAACCAGTAGCTGTTTCTCTTGTCTGGACACAGCTGTTAAGCAGTTCATGTGGAGCAGACAAAAAAAAAATCCAGGCTGTGGTTTATTCCTGAATCTTTTCTCTCAGTTTTTGATGACTAGTTCTATCCTCTATTTCTGAAATTGCTGTTTGTTGTTGTAGTTACTCCGGTTGTGACCATGAATACAACTTTGCTTCAAGAGGAAGGAGAAGAGTTTCAGGTGGTGACCTGCAATGCTGTGAATGGTAGACCTGCCGCCAGCATTTCCTGGTCTCTGTCTGGAGACACAGCAGAGGCCAGAAACATCTCAATGGAAGTCGGAAGAAAGATTGGAATGGACATGGACACAGACACAGAGACGGTCATCAGCTCACGCAAGTTTCCAGCGCACCTTCATGAAGGCTGGAATATCACCTGCATGGTCATGCACCCAACATTTCCCAGTGAGCAGAGGAGGACCGTAACCTTGCCCACCTACCGTGAGTCCTGGGGCTGAGGGAGACCTTCCAGTAATCACTATAGAGCAGATGTAGACAAAGATGGATATAAAGAATATGTTTTCCAGAACTGAGAGCGTAAACGTATTTAAATGGCAAATAAAGATGGATGTGGGATTTATGCATGTTCTGGGAACCCAGGCTTTTCAGCAATGAGGGTGCTGACCCCGAATGGTGTGGCTGTGGGACACATCTTGGTGGATGAAGGACAAAGTAACGTGACCTTACAGCTTGAAGTTAAAGGCAATGTGCCCCGATACCAAGTCAACTGCACCAAGTAAGCCCTGATCTCACCCTCAGAAGAATGTTTTTTCAATTATCATTTATTTTTACTGTAATTATCTTTCAAGTGGACTTGACACTAGTATTGAATGAAAATTCCATTCTTTAATAAACAATTTTGTTCATATTGTATCTTAAATTAATATTTGGTATCATTAATGATGCATTAAAAAGTGTTTTTTGTGAGATGTCACCCATTTGAAAACAGAAACAAAAGATGAAAAATGGACAGAAGATGGCACTGTGCTGAATTACCTTCTCATGAAACCAAACAGCCTGCTTCACGCCCTATGCATGCTATATCTGCTGTACTGTTTACAGTAGACAGCCTGAGAGAAGACCTTCTTGGGCCATTTTAGCTGGATGTGTGTTTGTGTTCTCTCTTCCTCCACAGAGAAGATGGGCCACTCTCTGCAGATATGAATGTGATCGGCAGCTCCTTGCAGGTGATGGGCCCTGTGGGCTTACATCATGCTGGAAAATACAAGTGTCAGGCTTCCTATTACAACCACAAAGCATCAGTGGAGCTAGAAATGCAAGTAGTCCCTAGAGAAGTGCAAGAAGGTACAGTAGTCTTGTCCTGTGGTTTCTAGTCCTGGTTTGCTTCCCTCACTAAAACCTGCTCCCTCTCACCCTTAGCTCTAGTTGCTCCAAATGTTACTATACAGACCTGGGAAGAAACAAATCACAGGATCATCCAGTGCTCTGCTGCAGATGCCGTACCGGTGGCTAATGTGTCTTGGGTCCTACCTGAGGGCCTGCTCGCCACCATCTGGCCTAATTCAACGCTTCAGAATGGAGCACATACTGTCAGTGTCGCCTTGCTATTGCCTGTCTGCTTATCTGAGGAGCACCGAGTCCAGTGTGTGATAGAGCACCCTGCCCTCTTTGAAACAGATATCAGGGAGATGACGATTCCAGTGTGCTGTGAGTATGCACTGTCAGGCTCAGCAATAACCTGCTAAATGTCACCTTTGCTGCAGCAAATCTGCTCTCCTTAATAGTTTCCACTCAAAACCAAAAAACTAGTGTCTGCTTCTCTGAAATGCAGCTCTACTGTCTTTAGCCAACAGAATGACTGACAGGACTGGGCACACTGACCGTTGGCCTGTTGTATGTGTTTTTGGTAGCTGGCTCTGAAGTTAATGTCAGCATCACTACCACACGGGAAAATGGGACGCGATACACTCTGGTAACGTGCAGAGCCGATAGCGACAAACCTGCAGCCACCATCACCTGGACTCTAAGCGATGACCATGGAAGCAACAGCAGCAGCTGGTCTGAGGGGGTCCAGACAGCAAACTGGACCTCCCCCAATGGGTCAGCCACAGTCGTCAGTACGGCTCCAATTCCTACCCTGTCATTCTTTGGAAGGACTCTGGCCTGTATAGTTACCCACAAGGCTCTAGCAGAACCAGTGAGGAGAGAAACCTGGATACCAGCAGTTGGTAGGTTTTATATGCGAAGAATGGCTCGCTGTACAAAGAAAGCAGCATTACTACCCATTCAGCAGAATGAGCCTCTTTATTCTTTCTGTTTTTCCTCAGAGCCCCCTAAGCTGAGCGTCTCTCTCATCATGCATCCCAATTCCCCACTGTGTCTCATTGTCTGCGAGTCCAGCTGGGAAACAAGCACATTTAATCTCTCCTGGGTCCTCCCTTTGAATAACACGGGCCGGGCTGTCCAGCGCTCAGGGAATGTGACAGGTCGATTCTGGGCTAACAGCACATACGAGTTTCCTCTGGACCTCCACGAGGGGCAGAACCTGACCTGCCAGGTTGAAAATGAGCACATTTCTGCAGAGAAGACTGTACACATTCCTCAGTATTGTAAGTTCAGCAGGGCTAACTGGTGTGTCATTTTCATACACGTCATCATTGAAATGTATTTTCATCCATATTCAAACAGTCACTGCATTCCTTCAATGAAAACAATCTACACACCAACACTGCCGGCTCTCACCATAAACCCCCAGTGCTTACTGCAACTTTGCTGTGTGTCTGGAATTGCATTTCCACTCACCCGCAAAGACGATCCGGACATAGACTTAGTGAGGAGTTTATTTCTGCTGATTTATGAGCCTGTTTTCACTTGTGTGGCTCCCTCAATTTTTCACGACATCACAAACACAGCACTGCTACTTACTTATAATATGTGTCTGTCTCTCTGTCTGTCTTGTTTGTCTAATCTGCTGCTCAAAGAGCAAACCACAGCAAACCACAGAGACTCGATGTTTTTTTTTCTTTCTTGATTTGTTGGTTGTTTTTTCCTGTTCATTGATCAGTGTGTTTCCTTCATAGATATCTCCTCCCTCAAACTGCTGAACCCCATTTCAAGCACGACAGTACAGAGGGTATCTTTAAAAATGCATCTCCACAATCAGAGGATCTCGCTGAAAGTCTGTGGCAAAATCCCAGCATTCAATATCACATGTGTCAGGTCAGCCTACCTTCCCGTACCTATAAAGCTGAAGTGAAGTACATATCTCCCTGGACCTGGTCATAACACTGATGCCTTTAGTCTTAAAGTCAGACGCAAAGGGATTCCTCTGCTGCACCCTCAAATACACCACTCCTCCCATTACCAGCACCATGACTCTGTTTTAATTAACCCTCATTATCACTGCATCTGTCTCCTTAACACCTCTGAAAACTAGCTCAACTGATTCTTAATGCCATCTCCATCTGATTACAACCGTACCTTTACTGTTATTTTCATTAGTTACACTTCTTAGAATAATGCAGCACTCTGGGAAAACAGGCTGCATACAAAACACTGAACATTAACAAAGGTAACAAAATCATTATTGCCATTCAGTCATGCTGCTACCCTTTCCGCACCAATGAAACTCTATTTTCTTTTATGCTAAGCAACTTTCATTAATAATACTCTACTCTGCAGTTTAAACTAAGAGCAAACTGTCTTCACATAACCACTGACTTTCAAACCACACTGCTCTGATTACCAGTGCGGCCGCATTCATTGACATCGTGGCACTTTCATTACTACTGCAGCTTTCACTGCAAGGGCTTGCACGTTCACTTTAAAGTTTTCATCTCTAACCCTGTATCGATGGTAAAATTCGCACAAAGCATGTTTATGAATTTAGTGATCATTGTTATCACACCACAACAAAATGTGTCCTCTGCATTTAACCCATATGTGACATAGCAGGGGGCAACTAGTTCAGCGCCTAGGGAGCAGTACCTTGCTCAGGGTACGTTGCTGGTTGGGGATTTGAACCTGCAATCTTTCAATTACAAGTGCGCTTCCCTAAGCATCAAGCCACCAATGCTCACATGTTTCCTAACTGGTACTTTGACTGTGTTCTGAGATTCAGTTATCACATTGCAAGGATGAACCGTCATCAGAAATGATCTTTGCAGCTTAACACCTTACTGACTGGAGATGCACCACAACAATGTTATTGCTGAATGTGGTCCTTGGGACATTTTTAGCAAGGGAATATGACAGCAGACTGAGAGCACTGCTTGAGTTATTGATTAGGGCAGAGGTCGGCAACCCTGATCATGGAGTGCCAATATCCAGAAGGTTTTCTATCCTACCTGATGAGTTTCTATCTGCCTGAGATCAGGTGTGGTTCATCAGAGACCAGGTAGGATGGAAAACCTACTGGATACCAGCACCACAGGATCAGGGTTGCCTACCGCTGCATTAGGAGAATCCTGGCATTTAACTGCTCCTCTGTTTCCTTTACATTGCGGGTCCCAGGAGTGATGGCTCACCTGTGAGGACTAAAGGTGCCGCAATAGTCTTCCCGTCCCCAGTGTCCCTACACGATGCTGGCCTCTACACCTGCCGAGTCTCCTTCCACCACCACTCCGCGACCCTCACTCTCCAGGTGGAGGTCACCGAGGAGGACAAAGAGCTCTGTAAGTGCCCAGAGATGTGCATCAAGCCTCAGAATGCCCACAAATTAATGTGTGAAATTGGAAATCACTAACATTTTGTTTACATTACAACAAACCTCTGGGAGGGAACCTTATGCCACCCTTTGCCATAAAAAAACGAGAAATCCTGCCAACACATATTAGTCTTGTATCGGCTGTTTATGGTGTTGCTTTACACACTGCGTATCTTGGTTTCCTGATTTGTGATGTCCTGAAGTAAAACCACTGCATCTACTTACTTACAGCTCTGCAGTTCTCTTTCCTAATCCTGCTACATGTGTTAAAATTACTGCCAGTACAATTATTGTTAAAATTAAAGAATAATGTTTTGAATACTGATTTTACTATTATTTTTAGTATTTAGTATTTGAATAGTGTTTTTTTTTATGAAACTTTATTATTCTGCTCTTTGAATGTCCAAAACTCTCTTTACACTTTGCTCCAATTTCAGGGAACATTTTCATCATATGTATTCCAGTGGCACTTGCAGTCGCTCTCATCGTCATCGTGCCTGTCTGCATCCTTTGGTAAGTAGTGGTCTAAGTTGCATACAGTCACAGGTAGATATCTTCACGTACCACAACGGCCTGACAAACAGGAAGCCATGTTCCATCAGGGTGATCATATCAGGCCTCGGCGTAACCAATGTGGTGCCTTCTATTCATAAACAGGAAGTGGTGTGGGTGTGGCCAGCATGTGCACGGAGCCCTTGCACGACATGTGGTCAGATGCAGTCGAGTTAATCCTGTCTACTCACAGACATCACTTACCATGATCTATTGCTTGCAGGTGTTTACAGACAGGTTTCCTCGATCTGGTGTCATGGCCTCTTTTCGTCTAGTTTTGGATCCAAATTGCAGAACATTAAGCTTTGGCCCATTTTTATTCATGTCTGTGTAGTACTTAGGAAGTCAAAGAAAATGTTTCAAGCTATCTATCTGGGTAGTACATGTTTATTTGTTCAGAAAATAATACAATTTAAAATTAGAACATGCATGTTAACAGTAACACAACAAACACTAACAATTTCTTCTCTTCTCTAAAAAGTTATTGATATCCTGTTGGATGCCTAAATGGATTTCAGTTCCCAAACCTTATATCTCTCTTAAGTCATCAAATTTGCTATTTATCACAAAAATCTTTTACTTCAATGTGTGTATGTATTTATTTATGTATATATGCATGTACTTTAAATCAAAATAGAATTTACTGCTTACATACTGCCTTTGGTGCCCATTCTATGTTGCTGGTTGCTGCAGGTTAAATTTCTCTCTTTCTTCTGGATCCCATCACCATATTAGCTTATTCACAAATGACTTGCAGGCACAGACTGTACAGACTGAAAATGAAGTTTAGGAGGTCTCACAGTGTGTAGTTTTTATTGAAGTAGAAGCAATTTGGTTTAGATGTATGGCATCTAGATGTTTATATATGTTTCTTAATGATTTTTATACCTTGCTTCTTAACCTTTGATTTTTTTGTGATTGATTAATTAATTATACCACATGTTTTCTGTTTTAGCAGGAGGTATAGAGGTGATTCTTCAACATCTGTGGTAAGTATGGCATTATTGCATTTGTTACAAGTTTGCTTCCTTTTGGCGTTGTGAGGTTTGTTAGAAATGTGATGATTTTTTTCAGGCTCTCTATGCTCTCAGACATAGAATACGTCTGTGTCATATAGCAACTGTGGTCGATGCCATTACAATGCAGATCTCTCCCTTCCTTCTTTTCTTGCGCTCTGCCCCCCTTCTAACCACATCTTGGTACTGTGGCGCCCCTCTGCTCCCAGGGCTCGTCTCAGAAGCACGAGTCCCTGGCGGCGCTCACCTCCCTTCTGGCTGAGCACTGCTCCCCGGAGCTGAAGAAGCCGGTGGCACAAGCGCTCATGCCAGACGAGAAAGGCCCACTGTACCCGGAGCTCGTCAGGTACTCCATCGTCATCGACATCAAGACCACCGTGTGAGACTGGGTCTTGCTAAGGAATGTGACCTCTTTCGGGACAGAACTGGGGTCCTGATTCACAGCAGCAGGAGGCAGGCGGCAGAAAAATGGAAAGACAATGGTTTGAAAGTGTTATGAATGTATGTATTTTAAGAAGTAAAACAAGCCAGTGATATGTATGTGACAAAATAGGGGAATGTCATGGGCATCCCAATAAGAGTGTTGGCCTCTGTTATCACAGGGATTTCAGTGCCTTTGATATCTGCTCCTGTTCTGTTGATGGTGTGCCATGAAGTTTGATGTTGGCCTCTCTCCATGATTAAAAACAGCAGAATGTCTGCAAGTAATCAGGTTGACTAACCGTATCCATCTGAGACATCATTGTGTTGTTCTTTGCCTTTTTTGTAATCCTAGATGAAAGATTCTTTCTTGATGTTTTATGGATTAACCTCAATGGAAACATGTAATAATGCGAGTCTCAGTTCCTGTTCTTATGTTGGAGGAGCAACAGAAAGAGCCTTTTTATTTTTATTGTTATTTTTTTGTTTTGTTTTTTTTCGGCACAGAAATTATTCAGTTTCTCTATATTAGCATTAGAATATACAAATATTGCACAACCTTTCTCATAAGGGCATTTAATATTAAGAATGACTGATTTTTGAGTATATTAAACAATGAGCCTGTTTACGTAGCATTGATTTCCGTTTGTACTGTATTCATTTTGTATGTGATTATATTTTCTAGGAGATCTCAAGCATTATTAAGGTACGTGCAGTTCACAAGATGATGTATTACTTGTTTCTTCTTGAAATAAAAATTCTTTTTAACTTTGTGAGCATTGAATTCAACACAAAATATCCATACTAGATACCAAAGAACAGTAACACACTCTCTTTCTCTCTCTCTCTCTCTCTCTCACACACACACACACACAAACACACACATGTAGGGTAAACATATCCTTATGGGGACCGCTCATTTATTTCTATGGGAAAAATGCTAATGCTAACTA
>JAODKC010000039.1:16291943-16321783 GCA_026777985.1 Mormyrops attenuatus | reverse complement strand
CTTTATATTTTTAATTTGTTTTCAATTTTTTTTATAAATTTCAACAAAAATTTTATTTCACCCCCGTTTTTTTTTTTTTTTTTTTTTTTTTTTTTTTTTTAAATTTAAAAACAAAACTTTACTTAAAAACTAATACTAACGAAGAAAGGTGAGTACAATACAACAAGATTTTTAGAAACCACATTATTCAAATTTATAGTGTTTTGTTATAAATGTCCTATTGTTAATCTTATTGTCCCTAATTTATAAAATAAACTTTATCATAGATATGTATAGGAAAAAGGCAGTGTGTATATAGTGTTCAGTACCATCTGTGGTTTTGGGCATTCGCTGAGGGTCTTGGAACATATCCCATGTGGATAAGAGAGGACTGCTGTATTTTAGTTTGATGCTGAAAAATGTTTCATTTAAGTGTGACTGACTTAAGGGTTATTCTGTCAGTTTTTAATCACAGACCTTTGATGTCCACAGGCAGAGATGCACACTGATCATTTTTGCGTTTTCAAGCCCTTTTGCTATGTGTGCTACATCTTGCTAATATCTATCTTAATACCTATGAAAAGAGGCAATCCCTGCTGTAACGAGATATTGGTTTAGCATTTTGAGTTGATAGCAAGTCTTGCACACCCCTTGGTTTTCCAGAGTACTTTACAGGCAGATTTTAATTATTAGAATGTTCACCTATGCACTTCACGTTCAATGCCCTGTCACTCGCTTGCCGGCAGTGGTGGTGGATGGACACAGTCCAATTAATAAAGATGTATGTAAATGCATAATCTGAATATCAAGTGGTGTGCATTGTTCTCCATCGTCCATTGCTTAAATCACACTTGTACATGGACATATCTGTCTCATTTAGTTATATAGACGCTCCTCTACTTACGAACGAGTTGCGTTCCGAACGGCTGTTCGTAACTTGAAATGTTCGTAAGTTGTCATTTAACTTTATTTTAAGGGTATATGCAAGTACTAAGAACTAGGATGCTGGGAGTACGGACGCTATGCTGCTGTGTGGCGGGAGTAGCGGCCAGAAGTCATACTAGGCGGAATTGGCGCACAGAAAAAAAAAATTGATGTTGCGGACAGGAACCGGGAGCCCAACGAACTCATTTTAGACTTAGTCCTCTTCGTTCGTATGTCTGAAAGTTCGCAAGTAGAGGAGCGTCGATATAGTCATTATTCCATTTACTCTACCCTTTGCTCTTTGATTGGTGTAATTATAAATGAGCATGTTCTAAAATATGGTAGCACCTTTGTCATCTTCCTGGCGACATACCTACACCGTGTGTGAGACAAAGGAATATTGAATGGGTGTGGAATGTTATTGTTGCTTCATAGTATACCCCTTAGTTTTGATAACGTTTGTTACAGTTTACGAGTATTATTTTCAAATACCCGAGAATCTATTAAATCTGTCACTTTCTATACTCAGTGTTGGACAAGGGGACATTGGATGTCTGAATCCAAGTCCGTTGTTCCTCTGTCTTGAGTGATGTTTCTTGGCAGGAGGATTTCTCATAATTGACATGCCCAGGCCTTGATCGTCGTACTGTCAAGTTTGATTTATTATTCATGCATCAATTTAGACCATTTTTAATACAAACTTGAATGAACAGTGTGTGTAGTCAGTATTGTAAATGTATGAGTAATGATTCTGGTAAAGCATATTTCTGCTTATAGTTTGGTCTTACAATTGGCTTGGAGAGTGGCATTAAAAAGGTCTTAACCTAAGATGTAAATTTCACATCAGGATTTCTGCAGGCACCCTGTAAACTTGTTTTCATCGTCGCTGTCCAATGAAAAATGCATCTCCAAATTACATTTCAAGAGTGAAAATATGCACTTTTTCAGTGTTGACAAACAAACGTATTTTGCTTTATATTCAATATTAACAGCAATGTTTGTTAGCTAGCTATCCAGCTATTGACATTAAGTTAACATTAGCAATGTAAATAATCGGTACAAATGACCCTCGTGAATACAAGTGATAACCAAGATAAGTATTAGTTAAATAGATGACTTAAAACATTTTTATTGGGTAATTAGATTTCAGACACTATTAGTAGACAGAGGAGAATGGGTGTATTCCATCTATGGTAAAATGTCACAATCATCAAAACAGGGACAGACTGACTACCCTGGGGGCCCCAGGCCGTCATGGGTAAGGCCCCCCTAAGTGGGCCATTTCAGATATTTTTGGAGCAGAAAGAGAAACAAGGGGAATGGAAAAACAACGGAACATGAATGATGTAGTAATTGAAGTACAGGGTGCCAATGGTAAAACTTACTGATCAGGATGGGGGGCGGGAGTGTGTTGATGAAAATTGCTGATTTGGGGGGGACGTTATTGCTGTTGGATCGATCTGCCAAGTTTAAGAAGTTTAATCACTCTCTCTTTCACTAAAGTTAATTCGAATTTTTGCATATGTTTTTTTTTTTTATTGTATTATCTCTCTGTTCACAAGTTGTCTGCTACTCTAGCGAGATGCTATCAGTCAAAGAAGATGTAATTCTAGCCTTATATTTTTGTGCTGTGTTCTTCTGGTTACTTTGTGCCACTTTGCTTGGCAGTGAACATCCGGTAGACTCCAATACTAAAACAAAGCTGGGTAGAGTGAAGTCTAAAAGTAGAATAGTCCATTACAGCTGGGATGGGGGCGACCTTGTTGTGAAAACTGTCACCAAAATGGAAATAACCTGCACATTGGTATCATTTAAACAATCATATTAATAAATATAACTTCCGGAAAATGCCTTGATGGGGCCCCTAGTTTTCAGGTGCCCCAGGCAGCTGCCTATTCTTGCCTTATGGTAAGTCCACCCCTGTGTCAAAAAGCGAACATTCATGGTTTTCATCAGACAGTGATGTTATGTCTTTGCACCTTAGACAAAAGGGAAAACGAGACAATATAAAGTGGAAATAGTTTTTCAGTGCTAAGCCAACAATAAAATTCAATTTCTGTCATCCTGCGATTCAGTTTCTTTGCACTTTACATTTGCCACCTGCTGCACAGTTTAAGGCTTAATCAAATAAATGGTGGTTTTCACATTTTTTTCCCCCTATAGAAAATGGAAGTTCATTTGTGTTGAACTGGAATACCAGCAATTTGCACTGTAGAACTTAAGTGACGACTTGGCCATCAGTACACCTAACTTTCTTAACTTTCTAGACTGTTCCACATTACTCATTGTGTCACTGCATGTATGCCATTTGAATTAACTTATGTAATTGTGGTGTTCCTGGTGGTTCCCAGGTGGTCGTGACCAACACCGTCCCACATGAAGTGCAGAAACTGCAGTGCCCTAAGATCAAGACTGTGGACGTCAGCATGATCCTGGCAGAGGCCATCCGTCGCATCCACAACGGAGAGTCCATGGCTTACCTCTTCCGGAACATCACCGTGGATGACTAAGGGGCCTGCTGGGCCCTGATGAGGAACCCCCACCCAAGTACAAATCAATAAAAACAAAAATAAATGAAAGCAGGGGATCCTGGTGAGGGAGGGCCTATAAACATTGTTGCAGTTTAATAATAAGTGTGTGTCCCTTCTGTTTGACCTGTCTGAGCTGCCTTTACGGATGTGCGATTTGACTTGGGTGCATTTTGCCTCCTAGACGACGGAGTCTCCGCATTTGCATACTTTAATGCTCCACATCAGTATTTGACAGAAAACCCTCCCATCCGTCTTCTCTCCCCCGTCTGTATATTCACTTGGGAGGAGGTCGCAATTTAAAATGCATGACATTAAAGGACAAATTTGAGATGCTCAGCTCTGAATTGTAAAAGTAGCCTTGTATTGTGTCAATTCACTTTCGTACCGACGCGTTCGGTAATCCTCAATACAGGACAAGCTGTGGGCTTCGTCCAGAAAAGTCTTTGTCATCCGTCATCTTTAGTGTGCAAGTACATTCCATTCTTCTCTATTTGGGTACAAAGTATATTTTCCTATATTCAACAGGTCTCGTTTAGTAAAAATTAACCATGATATGCAATATAAAGCCTCCAGCCCCTCTATCTGCACACACAGATCGTACCACAGATGGTCTGTAGTTAAACCATAACAGAATCGAGCTCCACTTAAAGGATTTAAGTCTGCAGGGTCAGTCTGTCCAGTATGTCATCCTCTCGTCTGAATTTTAAAGGCTTCCCTTTTCACTGTGACAGTACTTGATTATTTTTTGCCCTTATTTAATAGGCTTTTGCTGGTTTCCCAGCCCAACTATGAAAACCACAATTTTAAAGATGCTCCTTCAGTGGAGTTCTCAATGATCAAGAACTTCTGTTTCGTTCAAAGAGAAAAAACATTTTACCCACACTGTAACCTCGCACAGTTTAGTGTTTACTGCAGCCATGCTGTGATGGATAAAATGCTTTTGATCAAAAGTAAAAATGTCTTCAGCTATGTTTATGTCATGATTGGGATTAAAGCTCTAGCAAAAATGAAAGTTTTTGTAAATTTAGCCCTTTTCACTCTTATTGGAAGTCTATTTTGAAACTACTTGAAATGTGTGTGTACATAACATACACTGCAAGCTTCGAGTGGACTTCATGTCACTGAAGATGCATGCAAATCTTGCCGCTGTTGACATTTTTCTGTCCTTGCCCTGTGAAGTTTTTTTTTAATGATTAAGTTTACAACTGAAGGGATCTACATTGTAAGCCTTTATGAGAGAGGATTGTGATAAGGTCATAATACTCTTTTGGAAGTTTTGATTCATGCCAGTTTGTTGCTGTTGTCTTATCAACAGTAAGAGGGGCCTGAAATTGCAGCACTATAATTTGTGACCTTGGTGCCTCTGACTGTTATTAAATAGAACAATGTTTACTTTTGTCTGATAAGTTCCTTCCCCAGTACATAAAATGCTACAAAAGTAATGATCTTCCTTCTGTGACTTGCTTTCAGAGTTCAATATGTAAATTTCACATGCAGGTTTGTTTTATGAATGCAGCACTTGTTCTTGATGTTATGTGGGAGAGAAATCACTAATCTGTTCTCTTGTGTAATGGTCTGAATAAAGGGGTATGTAGATTTTTTTTAACTACACTACCTTTTAAACTTCTTAAGGTCATCCAAATGCACGTTTGTCAAACATTGAGATGATTTCTGTCATATTTTTATGGCACTGAAATAAATCTAATACAGCATTGTGGAGTGTACTTCCTGTTTTATCAAACTGTTTGTACATCCACACAGGGCAAAGTCAGATTAAAAAAATCTAAAAATATCTGACATTATCACATAAAATACAGCAACATTTTTTATGTGCTTACATTTGCTTTTTGAAGACAGTAGCCGTATTGCCTTCAGTGCTCCTACACAAACTGCAATCCATTGCGTTTGTGCTGTGTGTATGACCAACCACATGGTGGCTGTGACTCACTACTCCCAGCTAATGATGGCCAAAATCACGCTTCGTGAACCATTTGCTGTATTCTCTGACCCACTAGATTGTGCTCTCTGCTCAAAATAAGGTTCAAAGTATGCCCTGTCTAGTGAGGCCAAAAAACACAACAAAAGGTCCGTGATGCCTTGCCCATCACTACTCCCGACCCTCGGTAATCGAGCTCGGTACGTTTGGTTAAAGTGATTACTATGCAATTCTCGTGCCATTCATAAGACCAGTAAGAGATGTTTATGATATAATTCATTAATATATTATTATTGTTCCTTATTTAAAATGCATATAATTATACTATTGGCCACTGGCGTCACTTTCTATTAATTTCTTTTGTTTGCCGTAAGTTACTGAGTTTTGTACCTAACCCTATTTTTCCCATGGATGTTTATTTTAGTATGTGATTTTAGTGAACATGTGGCTTTCAGGAACGCATTAGTTGCATTGTGGCAGGACTGACTGTACTTCTGTTGTGTTTCGGTTCACCTGGCAGAAATGTGTCCAGGTTGTAAATAACATTTCTGCAGGGTGCACATATAAGGTACCAGAGGCGCGTTAGTCAGTGTGCTGAGGGGGTACAGATGAGCATTTAAATGAGAATTAAGGTGAAGATGGAGTGCAGTTGGTCACAGGTCACTTCCTGGTGTGACAGTTCTAGCGAATGAGAAACGTGCAGATGAAGTGTCTGCTTTTGTGTGACTTGGGGAGCCCTCCCGGTCCAGCCTGCAGCCCATTTGGAAGCATAACTGCAGAATAAAACAGAATATTGCCACTTTGCAGATGCTTTCATTCAAAGCAATGAAACATTTTCAATTATACAATTGGTTCTTTTATCTTGCTTGCGTTTCCAGTTATATTGCTTCCCCGAGCCTATAGAATCACAGCCTTCACACAGATGAGGGTATCTTCTGCTTTCTCTCCCTACAACTATTACTGGATCTCCAGAATAAGAGTGTATTACATCTGACGTGTCCCTTGTGTCATGTAACATGGGACGAAGGACTAAAGGCAGGTGTTTGGGGGGGGTGGGGTTATTGAAACATAACCTGGACAAAACTGAAACAAGGCTGGAAAACGAACAGGACCAAGAGGGGTCAAAATGGGAAGACTGGTACCGGGAAGGACACGGGCAAACGGGAGGACCATCATTAATGACCGGACTTGGAAGCCGAGACAAACAGGGAATACAAAGATTGAATACAAAGACTAAGGAGGGGCAACAAGCATCAGGTGTGGCTCATCAGGGCCATGTGAGGGAGGAGACAGGAGGGTCGGGGGGGGGCAGCATGTAACAGATTGGAAATGCAGTTGAATAATACCAGCTGTGACTGTTGGTAGATTACAGTAACAATAGTACTGGTGACAGGTTCATTCTCAGTGTTTCAACCTCTTACTGAAAAAAATTAGGTAAAAATGAGGATTTTACAAAAACCAAAACCATTTCCTAATGACCAAAGTCTCCAGTCCTGAATGATCACTGGATTGACTGATTTGTCTTGGGGTTTCTGATGTAAATAAGCTAGTAATTAAAATGTATGGAGAGCCCATAAATCGCTCATTTAGACTGACATACATACATACCATGACTATGCAGCTACTTATTTTGCAATCTGCTGGAAACGGAAGAAATGCCGTACATTTTTTCTTCATGCTTTATCTGTAACTTAAACGAAATTGAATCACATGCCGAGATTCTCTTGTTGAGACTACATTTTATTTGTTTTGTACACCCAGTCTTTTATTTTGATATGCACATTGTTGATTCTTTCCAGAATAATCTGCTTCCTTCTGGTGAAATCTTTAGTTCCTTGTAGCACACTGAGAAATGGGTATCTGCTTTTAAGTGTCAAAGGGCATCTGGAAAATCATTCAAAGGCACTATATAAAAGAGCAAACTAGGATTTCGCTTAGTGAGGCACGGTGGCTCAGTGGGCAGCAGTGTTACATCACAGCTTCGGGGTTCGTATTCCACTTAGTGTGGAGTTTGCATGTTTTCCCCATGTTAATATGAGTTTCCTATGGGTAATCCAGTTTCCCCTCGCATTTCACAAACTGGCATGCGGGTAAAATGTCATCTCTCAATTACCGGTCACGTGGGTTTGTGTGTTCCCCCCCCTTGACGGACGAACACCTCATCCAGCCTGTTCTCCTGTCTGATGTTACCAAGGAGTTGGTGGACTGTGTCAAGTCTCACAAATCCGCGACATAAGTTACGCTGCAAACACATACATGAACACAATATCGCTAACTTGTATCATATGGAAAATACTACTATTTTATTGTGTTTTGAAGTCGTTTACTGTCCGTCTTCTTCAATCGTTAATCCTTAATCAAATTCCAGTTTTAAGTTATTTAATACTGGCCACCAGAAGGCGATATTTGTCCATATATGTACAAATATGCGGCTACTTTTCGCGGTGCTTCTGTGTTGTAGCAGTGATGATGCTCGTATTTTGTCAAACTATCGTTACAGTAAAAATGTATTCTACGTCGTTTACCATTTATCGTTAACATTACAAAACCCGCATAAATGTTCTATTGTTTTAATAACTTTAATTGTACGCTCGTGCTAAATTAACGCAGAAAAGAAAACAGCTCGTCTGACTTGGATCCATGGATGTAATACTAGACTATTTTATAAGTAAAACAAGGCGTAAATCAAACGCCTAGTTCCTATAATAGGGGGAAAGTCATGTTCTAAGTTCCAAACACAAATGGCCGAAACGTGTTCAGTTTGGTAAGTAATTAAACATTTTTAAAAGGTATTTTCCATTCAGATTAATCACTTTGTGATTGATTATTTAATTAAGCTAAATTGTGCGGTGACTCTAGTCCGTGGCTTGTTGGTGCTTTTGGTAGAGCTTCAGCGCGTAATCACATCTGATTGTTGTAAGAAATGATTAAATGATAAGCGATAATCTTCTTCGGCAAAGAATCATCCTTGCAAGGCTGTATCACCCACTGCTCTTCTCGTCTGACGTCCTTTTCCACTGACTGCACCGTTACAGGCAGTATTGTAAGGTCGGTACCTTACATATGTCAATCCTATTAACTAAAGTAACGACATTATAAAGCGCATTTCCACGTTTTAGGGATAGTTTGTTGGATGAAAAAACACAATTTAATATCCAGGCGCTTTCTCTTGTTTAGTATTTTTCATATTTATTTAGCTATATACCTACATTCCATTTAAAATCAAACATATAAACATCTTTCATATTTATTAAAAAAAGAAATAAAAGAATCTGTTAAACATTTTATAAAACGGCACTTATATGACCTTTTGGAAATCAAAGTGCGAAACCCATTGCATTGAAGCTTTGAATCAGTTTGTGCCATCGATTTACTACAAGAACAGCAAAAAGACTGGCAAATAAGAAAACAATACAATTAATTACATTAAAAAGCAAAGTACAAACAGCTTCTCGAAGACTTTCTCCATCCAATTACAAATCCCCAAATTAAAACTAAATAGAAAGTAAGCCAAGATTCCAGCGTATGTGTGTTTTGCAAATATACATTTACACTCTGCTACAAGCTGAAGTCTTATCGCAAGTGGAAAAACTTGCAAGCATTGCGACACGTAACGCACATACACTGAAATGCCGGCGCTGATTTACACGCGGGACACCAGAAGCTCGCTGTCACCTCAGGACCGTTATAGTGAAAGTATGGGACGATGGTACGGCTCTGTTCCATGATCTCGCATTACATCCTCATTACCATTCAACTTAAATCAGAAATGACATCTCCCACATGAGGGGACTGTACAGCTTTCATAATGAAATTCATTATTGACAGCAAGTGCCCTTTTCAGTGAGGTCTGTTGGAAAGCTAAGGTGAATTGGGGGGGCTAGGGAATTAATTAAGATGCTTCAGTGTTCGACTCGATCTCGTCCTGTCTCTCTCTCTCTCCTTCACACACTCCAGCTTAATTCAGCCGGGCATCCCCCTCCAGCTGCCCCATGGTGTTCAGGAGACCGTGCAGCTGTTGGTCTTGTTCATGGGTGGCCGCAGGCTGCTGTCTTTGGGGAAGGTCTCGCGGCGGCGTCGCAGGGCAGGGCTCAGCCGACTGGGCAGGTTGGCCTGCTGCAGCAGCTCCCGGAAAACCTCCATCACGTTGCTGTTCTCCTTGGCTGAGGCTTCCAGCAAACAGTTGTTCCAGTCCATCTCCAGTGTGGAGAGCACGCCCTCGCTGCTCACCTGCCGCTCACCCTCCAAGTCGGACTTGTTGCCAACCACCATGATGGGTGTGAACTTGTCCTCCTTCACCTCCATGATCTCGTCCCGCAGGCTCTTCACAGCTTCTAGTGACTCGGGATCGTTGATGGCGTAGACCAGGGCGAAGGCATCGCTGTTCTGGATGGACAGCTTCCGCATGGCCGGGAAGGAGTAGCTCCCGCTGGTGTCCATGATCTCGATGGTCACTTTGACGCCGCTGATCTCGTATTCCTTGCTGTGCAGCTCCTCCACTGTGCGCCTGTACTTGGTCTCAAAGGTGTCCTGCAGAAAGCGGCGGATCAGCGCAGTCTTGCCCACGCCGGCAGCTCCCAGGAAGACCAGCCGCACATGCATCTTCTCCTTCACATCCAGAGACATGTTCCTCTTCCTCTGTGAAATCCTCTCTTCCTCAGGCCTCTTGCTCTTCTCTTGGACTTCCTGTCCTTTTATGCAACTTTGAGGTTTTTAAATTACAGCTGTGATTCCAGCTAAATGTCTTTGCTTCTGAAATACCCTTTGTTACAGGTTTGATTTAAATACCAAAGAATAGTTACAAAAGTGAACCTAAAGTGGCAGAGTCTGTCCAAACGCTAACAGTGGGTAGCAGATGCCTTTGTGTCTCTCAGCTTTCAAGCTCCTTTTTATCTGTATTTTCAATAGCTGAAGCTCCATGCCCTCAGCAGGTTCCAGCCAATCAACATTTGGCTGCATATTAAAATATGGCTTGAAAGCCAATCAAAAGGCTTCATGCAGATTAGAAATGGAATCAGTCAGAGAAGAGAGTAAAAACATATTATATTCACTCACATGAAAAGCTGTGAGTGAAACACTGAATCTGTGCATTTTGCATCCTGTTAAATTGCACATATTGCACATAAATGGCTCCAGGAAGCCAGATAATGAATGTCACACTGAAAAGACAAAAAGAAATAGAAAAGTCTTTTCCAGGAGTATATGAATAACTTCATGCATTCATCAGGGTGTTCATATATTTGTATCAGTGTTATTTTGGAATTAGCTTCAGTTGTGGATCAGCCGTAAGATACGCTTCATAAGCAGGTGAGAATGTGTACATTTTGTTCCTGCTGGTATTTTAAAGAGAATAGAAGCATGGGCATTGAATTAAAAATACAGGCATGGGGTTTGTCTCTGTCTTTAAGAGGGAAATCTGGCTTTGAAGTGGAAAGCTTTTAGATGTCTGAGAAGCTGTAGCTGGAACAGAAGGCATCTCTTACTCAACACCAGCCTCATAAATAATAAACCTCAGTTCCACAAAAGCTTTTGCTTTTATCAAATCTGAAAAAACTAAATATTGGTGTTTATGGATTAGAAGCTAAAGATTATGATATTGATCCAACAAGAACATTAAGCATCATGTGCAGAGCATATAAGAAAGACAAATGAAGGTCAAATAATTTTATTCAGTGGGACATAATGTAATTAGCGCAAATAAAATACATGAAATAAAATTCATTCTATCCAATTTCTATAAATTTATGCTATTATATTTGTGCTTCTCTTGTCATCTTAACCTTTAGTGTGACTGAATCCCACACTAACCTTTTGCCATATGTCAATGCCAGTAGTCTTGCCTCTGTACAGTGCTTGGACAGTCACCTTGGATTGTGTTCACTCTCAGAATTTTCACTTTCCAATTTTTTTTCCATTATGGCCTTAAATTACATTCACATTCACTGAGGTATGAAGTGAATCATGGGAGTTGGTCAGCACTTCCCATGAAAGGCACAATCTGTACAGGGGCCGGACACGTCCAGCTTCTGAACGTCACAGGTTCTTACACGCTGCATTTTGTCCTACATGTTTATGCATGGCTGTTTAGCTCTGATCTTGGAACGGCAATGCGGTACATTGACGTTCAGCTCATTATGCACTAAGAGCCACTATGACAGCGTGTTAAATGTGTTCAATTCAAATGTGCTCAGTACAGTAGGCCGGGTTGAATAAAACCCTTCTTGAGTTCGGGGACCAGAACTGTAGAGCCCTGAATACATTTGCTGAAACTGGAGAGTGACTATGGGTATTATTTAGCAGCTAACTGAAAGGCAGCTCTGAGATATGCAGGACTGTGGTTCTGGGGCTGCAGCACGGGAGACGGGCACCTCCGTGCAGGACTGTGGTTCTGGGGCTGCAGCACGGGAGACGGGCACCTCCGTGCAGGACTGTGGTTCTGGGGCTGCAGCACGGGAGACGGGCACCTCCGTGCAGGACTGTGTTTCTGGGGCTGCAGTATGGGAGATGGGTAACTCTGTTGCCTGTCTGTGCTGCTCAGGGGGAGGCAGCTAGCACGTCTCCAGGCGTGACCCATGGAATAACTAAAGTGTGTGACCAACATGTGTATTAGGGGCTTATTCAACAACATTTTCTCTCCCTTCCCAGCATGCTGCTTCCCTTGGATGCCATCAGCGTTTGCTTTTAGAAACCAGTACAGAGATCTGCTGGTCAATGAACAGATATTAGAATGAAGATGAAATTAATTTCAGTTGGGGGTAATTGGTTTTGCGTACTACACAGTCCACGGTGACCCTTTTGGACCCTTCTGGGCTTGGGGGCCTCTACTTGAGTGTTTCCTGGGCCCCAGAGTCGTGGCGGTGGGGCCACATGGTGAATCAGAGTGCCTGCAGTGCGTTGAATGATTCCCGGGGAGTGCCTGCTTGTCAGCAGCCCCAGCAGATCTAAAAAGCGCCCCCCCCCCTCCTCCCCCAGTAGGAGTGGAGACATGGTCGCAGTAGATATCAAAGGGACAGAGCGGGAACAATCCGTACCCTCCTGCCACCCCTGTGGATGTGCACAGTGGTCTGCAAAATGCCACCAAACCTTTAAAGAATTTTTATGATGTTGTTCTGGAACCAGTACCTCTTGTTTGCAATTTGCATTTTATTGTTACCATTTTTAAAATGCAAACGAGTTTTCATATGCATTTTACTTCATTTATGTATGAAATTTGGTGTAATACGCTCAAATCTTATCAATAAGTACTTCTTGCACACTGGCAGTTATGTTCAGGTATGAACATTATTATTATTACTATAGCCTGTTTGTGGTTGCAAACACATCCTGAAGACTACAGGTTAATATATCTAATATATAAGTGGACATGTGTCAGTGTGTCTGCAGGAGGACGTCCCGAGTCAGACGTGTGTCAGTGTGTCGGCAGGAGGACGTCCCGAGTCAGACGTGTGTCAGTGTGTCTGCAGGAGGACGTCCCGAGGCAGACGTAGGTCAGTGTGTCGGCAGGAGGACGTCCCGAGTCAGACGTGTGTCAGTGTGTCTGCAGGAGGACGTCCCGAGGCAGACGTAGGTCAGTGTGTCGGCAGGAGGACGTCCCGAGGCAGACGTGTGTTAGTGTGTCGGCAGGAGGACGTCCCGAGGCAGACGTATGTTAGTGTGTAGGCAGGACGACGTCCCGAGGCAGACGTATGTTAGTGTGTCAGCGGGAGGACATGTATTAATGTAGACATGTATTAATGTTTTCAGGAGGACATCCTGAGGCAAAGCCTAACAACTTTTTTGAAACATTTCTTGAAAAATAGCTTTTAATTTTCAAGTGTGTTCCAAGTGTGTATCTCTTCAGATAGTACACCCTTATCTCCCAGCTCCCAGAGACAGGAGTTCAATGAGATGAATTTGATGTGGTCTCACAACCTGTCTTCCCCTGTTAACAGTGACAGCTTCTCATCAGGCTCTAACTGAAGCTGATGTCTATGTGTCACAAAAGGGCTTGTGAGGTAAGGTTCGGTTGGACTACATTTGCTCTACAGGAACAGGCACTTTCAAAACCTAACAGCTCTTTTGAAACCTTTCTGGAAAAATAGCTTTTAATTTTCATTCTGACTAGGTAATTGTTTGCCTGTTTGTTTGGATCAATAGGTTTGGTTTGAATTTTTGAACTGTGAAAGATAAAGAAATGCTATTGTTAGTATAATGACCACCAGTCCAACGATATTAGCAGAGCATGGGAGGACAACACAGCAGAACTGTGGAATTTCATGCCTCCTGGCTGGAATCACTTTTGTTCAACCCCATTCAAAGAACCAAGTGTAACTGAAATTGATCTTTACTTCCAGTCGGAGTGGATAAAGGCTAATTAGCAACAGATTAGTGGACAAGGACTGGGGTCCAATGATTCTGCTGAGACCCCATGATGTGATTCCTATGAGCTCAATGCCCGGGCTGTACCTCGATCTGGGACACCAGGATGAACCCTCATGGTGTTTGAGGTTGGTAAGAGACCACTAAGTTAGTAACTGCTACCAAACATACATTATCCAGCACCTGGGCATGAGTGGGTGTTGCTCTGGGGGTCTTAAATTGTCCTCAGATTAGATGACAGGCATACAAGGTTCACTGGATGCAAATGACCACAGCTGGAGCATGGGACCCCTACAACTTTGGACAACATTTGATGTACACCTACTTATTTATCAGATACTCATTACAAAAGCAATGTACGTTTAAGACAGCTGCGTCCTCCAGTCCCTGAAGAAATTGAGGGTTATGAGCTTTGCTCATGGGCCCAGCTGTGAAATCACTCTACTGATCAGGGGATCCGAATCAGTGACCTTTTGATCATAGACACGGTGTCCTAATCTGCAGAGCCATGCACTGCCTCCTAGTATACAGAGTGAGGGCAAATGTCGCCAGGACTTTGCGAGGCCTCTGTAGCCGAAGCCAGCAGCAAACAGCAGGTGATCGGAAGCTGTGTGGGGCCGTGTGCCGGCTTCATGTCTGGCTGCTCCCTGTCGCCTCGCCCCCCTTGTTTATGAGCAGTTTGATGGTTTGGAGATGGGATGACTCAGGTACTGTGAATGGGGGATGAAGACCAGAGTAGTTAGCAGATGGTGGGAGCTTCTGTCCAGCATTGCATCTAATGACTTAAGAGGCGTGATTCATATTAGAAACTGCTGCTGTTACAAGCTGTCTTGATATAGCTTGGTGCTGTTTCCCTAAATTTACATTTTACTTTCTTTCTTTCTTACCGAAGTTGGGAAATTCCATTATGTTTCTGTAGCCTGGCCATCATCTGGTGCAAAATGCAACTGAAAAGCTCTGATTGTGATGTTTACTGACCATGGTTTGCAGCCCAATGCAAGCCATCCTCGTTTGTCGCCTGTGGATGCAGGTGCACAATTTTTTACTTAAGAACTATTTATTAGATCTTAGGAGATGAAGGCGGGTTGACTAAAATCTAATTATTCAGATTCTGACTTCTTGAGTTGGAGGTAATTATCTGTTTTCTGTCTGGACATGCACGTGATTTAGAAAGTAGGATTAACGGTACTGATTGTGTATGCCACTCATAAGTGGACCACATTTTTTACGTTGAATTATATTAGCTGTTATTATCCATATTTTTTTGAAGACATATAACTTTGAGAGAACTGATAGCTATTGAGATTATGTAACATCAACTTTTCCACTGCAATAAACATTGGACTTAACATATGAATTCTTTAATTCTCTAGCTTTTCTGTTGTCACATAGTTATGTCAAGGTCTTTCAGCTGCACATTTTTACCTTGATCGACTTTGGCCAGACCGGATCACTCTTTGATTTATGATTTAGGCTGCCTGTTCCTTCCAGGCTCTGTATTTCACCGAGGCTGGCTGAAAGCTGGGGATCTTGCTCTTCAACTTTCTCCTTTCTTTCATGGGGGTTGTACTCATGAGATATTTCCAGCATTGACTCTTCCAGCACGTTGTTGCTTCCTTTGCAATGAATGTTAAGGGCAACAACTGAGGAAAGAGTCAACAGGGTCAACACCAGCCATGGGGTCCTGTTTGTCGCATGGGTGGTCCATGTGGGGAGGCTGTGTCCCACTATCCTGGTTCTGCTGGCACCTGTAGTACTGAGTGTAAAAAATGGATAGTTCTGAAGGGGAGGGGGAGCATCAGCTTTATGGAACCAGCAACACCTACGCAGTGCGTCATCGCGCAGCTCCTTCCCCAGCCACACGGATTCCAAAAAAAAACCCCCATGCCTTGCCTCAAGAAAAAAGCAGTTAGCTAATTCCGGGTGCAAGAGAAACAGAATGTTCTAGCAGGTTCTAGATGCCTTCACATTTTGGCTTTCGGCTGCATGCATTTGGGGTGAAGTCGTAAGCAATAACAGAGTAGCTTCTCTGATTTTCCTGCCGCAGTGATAGCTCATGCAGGTCACATGACCCAGCTGTTTGCTGATTAAGCCCGATTCCCATACAGTGTTATACAGGGGGCTCTGAGAAAGGCAGCACTTGCATTTCAGTTGTTTTAACTTTATTTCCCTATTTTTTTATTCTTTGCCGAGAAGCGGCCTCCTGTTTTCCCTTCCGTAACCCTGCCTCTGACCACGCAGATTGTGGTGCAGCTCTGTATAACCCGTCATTGTTTCTTTGTGAACATGGTGGGTTTTCGGTTTACGGGCCAGGTGGCTCTGTGCGTAGTGTTGTGGGTTCACTTCCTGCTCCATCTCTGTGTGGAGTTTGCGGATTCTCCCTGTGCTTCTGTGTCTTTCCTCTGGTTACACGAGTTTAGATGAATTTGTGTTTCTGATTTGGCCGTAACATGTGCTTGTACCCCACAATGCACTGGCATGATATGAATGTGATTAATAAAGGTGTTCTCTGCATATAAACCATCTGTGACATAGCAGTGGGCAGCTATTATTTAACACCCATGGAGCAGTGCATGGGGGCGTTACCTTGCCAGTCAGGGATTCAAACCAGCAACCTATCAATCTCAGGCACAGTTCCCTAACCATTAGGCCCCCACCACTAGGGTGCGCCCTACCATATTCTCATGTCTATCCTGGGATGGGCTCCAAGATTACCACAAGCCCTACACTGGACAAGTGTTTGCTGAAAATGGATCTAATATTGGCCAGCGCTGATGCTGGAAGGCCTGGTGTGCAGGACTGACACAGGCCGAGTCAGCAGTCAGGCCACTGTCAGGTCACAGCGCTCCTCTGTGAAGGGACATTGGAGACCGAGCACATCTGTCACATTGCGTTCAGCCTGCCACATTCACCTGGGGAGACCGTGTGGCGCACTGTGTGTGTGTGTAGGGGAGCACAGAGTGGAAAGAAGCCTAGAGACCCAATCTGTCCTCCCAGTCCTCAGTTCCCCCGCGTGGCTCTCTGTCCCTGGTCCCAGTGCCTCTGGATTTTGTGACCCTGTCTTAATTACTACACAGATCACAGGTCCTCTGTAAACTACCGTGCGAAATTTCTTTGAATGGAAGCCGGTTCCACAAATACCTTTCTTTTGGATCGAAACGGAAAGGACGGATGAACGCATTCAGTTTATTTTTGGCTTCGGCCTACATTCACTGAAGCGAGCAGACACACTGCCAATGACGCCAATGTTTGGTGATGGGGGGGCAGTGGGTATGAGAGGGCTCTTGTCATTGGGATAAACACACCAGTGCGACCACTGACTGACGGGAGAGGTAGATAAATCAGTACTAGTCAAATGTAAAGATTCACCACTGTGGCTTCAATTAATGCTTTGTCTCATTTTTTACAGCGGAAAGCTGTGTCATGTACGCAGCGGGGCTGCACCGTGCGCGATGAAAGTTGCCATCATCTGCAGCATAGCGCTCTTCATCTGCCATAGATCCCTGTCCCGCATTCCCCCCACCCCCCCTCCACGTAAGCACTGCCATGGGAACATGCAGAACAATATGCAATATGCATGCTTCTGACCCCGCAATGTGCACTCCCAGATTTTCAGAATGGTGACATGACTGCTCATCCCTTTAACTGATGAGTCATTATGTAATGTACCGTTTAGTCATTTTCTGTTCATTACTGATTGGACCATTATCTATGTGAGAGCAAAAAACCAAGGATCTGTTTTGGGTGATTGGTTTGGGCTAAATGAAGTGATATTGTTTAATATATATAACTGAGCCAGATAGCAGAGAGCTGCACAATCTGTGTTAGGAGGGCTAGCCACAAATCTGCTGGCTTTCCTTACATATGGTGGCAGTGACCTGGCCTGAATCTGGCATCGCTTTGGTGAAAATAAATCGACAACACAGAAAGAAAAAACACTAAATGAATTACAGCAATTGATTTTAAATTTTTTAACTTTCAGATGTACAGATAGCCAAGACAGACTGGTGTGTAGTTCAGCAAGTAAAGGAGCTAAATACCTTTTTGAATATTACAAACCACAGAACACCCTGTTCTATACAAATACAGACGCTCCTCTACTTGCGAATGAGATACGTTCCGAACAGCCGTTCGTAACTTGAAATGTTCGTAAGTCGTTGTTCACCATCACTTTAAGGGCATACGCAAGTACTAAAAACTAGGATGCCGGGAGTACGCACGCTACGCTGCTGCGCGGCGGGGGAAGTGGCCAGAAGTCGTACTAGGCGGAACTGGAGCGCAGAAAAAAAAATTGATGTTGCGGACGGGAAACGGGAGCCCAGTGAACACAATTTGGACTTACAGTCCTCTTTGTTCGTATGTCTGAAAGTTCGTAAGTTGAAAGTTCATAAGTAGAGGAGCGTCTGTACAATGATTAATAGCAACATATGATGTGTCATGTGCGTGGGCAGGGTTAGGGATAATCATATGCTGGAACATGGGAATCGGAGACTGCAAACTAGTTTTTATTAAAAGAGGAATATAAGTGCCCCAAAATAAGCAGCCCCAAATGATATTATTTGGATGAAAACAACTCGAAAGGGTAAAGTAAAACGACCAGTAATGTCTTAGCTGAATATCTTTATAAACCAAATGTGACAGTGACTTTGGTGACTTTTAACGCTCTGATCAACTTTTATTCTGCTCCCTCTGACCAAAGACGAAACCCTGTAAGACTGGCTTTTGGTGGGATGGAACAGAGGATTGGTTTGGATACGGGCGTGCTTCAATGACAGCAGGAAGAGAGGTGGCGAAAGACCTCCTTTTGGCGTTGATTCAAGGGAAAACGCAAGAAAAAAGCCAGTATCTGGTTGTGAAAATGGCTACAGGAATGTGGGGAATGAAAGAAGCATCATTATTACTGGATGGTGATAAGGCACAAGCAGACCGACTAAATGTACTCGACTTTACCGGCCTCAGGATATCCAGCTTGTTACTGCTCACCCTTATCTCTGCAGATTTTCTTTTGTTGTTGACCTTGAGAGGATGACTTTGGGTTATCTGTTCTCCGCAGTGTTACTCTCAGATCACATATTGATACTTTTAATCACATACGCGCTTCTTACACCCATTCCTGCTAAGGTGTGGCTTGATCTCTGGCTGCAACCTGCTTCTTTTCTCTGTATAGGGCAGGCGCATCCACCTGCAGAGCTGCAGGACTGCGATGTCGCCACAATTTTAGGCCCGCAGTTTCAGGACGGAACTTACGTGATCAGAGTTACAAGACGTAAAGATGGCGGATGACTAGGTGAGTATTTGTTGTTGTTTAGACTGTGGTGTCACAGCAAATAAGAGCTGAATGATCTTAGTTTTTACTAGTGTAACTAAAAGAATGTCTACAAAAACTCTGGGTGTAAAACTGTTGGCCTAAAACTGTGGTAACATCATGGTTCTGTGGCTCTGCAAAAGGATGATATTGGCAGGGGGTGCTGCATCAGGTCAGAGGTGCATACATGGGGGCGGGGCCACAGGGGCACTGTCCCCACCTGAATGCTGATTGGCCCACGGAGTGCCTTCTCCACTGTCACTCAACGATTCAAAACATATCATTAGCTAATGATAGTATTGGCCCCTCTGTATGAAATATGGCCTCTGTTATGTCCCCCACCTTCAAAAATCTTAGGAATCTCCCCTGCATCAGGTGTCTCACATTTGTTCTTCTGCTATGGACCCAGAATGCTGAAACTGTTCCTTCTTGTTTGCTATTCTTTTTTTTCCCTTTTCTGGTAAAATAAGGGCCCTTAGTGTGTTTCCTAGCTTGAGTGTTTCCAAAGTCAAAATCTCTTATGTTCAAACCTGAAGCTGAATCAAGAAGAGGCTAAACACAGGAACCAAAGGCTAATCATGGTGTTGCCATGGCTCCCGCACTTTGAATTCTTTGATGCCCTTCTTCTGCTCACCTTCTAGGAAATAAACAGACCGAAGTCACCTAGGACTAATGTAGATCAACCAGAACAGAAGGTTATTGCACGCCTTTGAAAATGTCACTGCAGTTCTGACCCACTTTGTAGCTACAGCACAAACAAATATCGTGACTGAGTTTGTTGCCTTCTCAAATTTCATTCATTCAGAACCTGTGAATGGGCCAGTTTTATTTATGGAATGTGTTTCTAAGTAAGACGTGTTAAAAGCATGTTGCTTGTCATTATGTTGCACTTGCATCCCAATTAGCACAGATGCTAAAACCTTCCCACTCCAGACATGATGGTCTTTCTGACGGCTGCTATATAATGAAGGGTGTGAACTTTGCTCAGGATAGTTGACAACCATTCAAATGTTCCACTTGCTGTTTCTAATCTGAGATGTACTGGATACTCCCTGGTTCTCTGGAGTCTTTTCTCCTGGCTGGTTCCTATGTCTTGTTTCCTGGTTCTTGTTTCATGTTAGGATTCCATGTTCTTGTCTTCTGGGTGATTCCTCTCCCGTTGTTGGATTCCTGGTTCCTCATCCCAGGCTGGTTCATGTCCCCTATGTTTACCAGTTCTCTGCAGTGCAGTTCTCCCCTGTTCTGGAGCTGACCCACCAGCCAGCAGCCCAGTTTCCTGACAGCTGCCTGTATTTCGTGGTATCTGTTCGTCCTGGACTCAGGGACAGTTGGGTGGATGACCTGGCAGTTGAGTAGGAGGGCTCATTTCAGATATTTGGATAAATAATATGAGTTACACAGTCTGGATTAACACATGAAAATGTCACCATGTGTCCTCTCTTTCAGCCTGAAATGATATTGTGTTTAATGACATTTAACCTTGAAAATGAAATGTCTTTCAGCTTTAGCTATGAATTCTACCTGTTAAACCAACCTAGTCCTCAGTGTGCCCCAGACAGGGTTTGGCAGGGACCTGGGAGGGAGCAAAAATGTGGACTGTCTGGGGGTCCCCATGTTGCCCCCATCTGTTCATTTCAGACTGGGATGTTTCATGTCCTTCGATATTTTAATTTTCTTGTTAGGCTTCGGCCTTGACCTCTGCAAAAACTCATTTTATTGCTCAACCTCAGATTCCTGAAAAGGTGCTCGACCTCGAATAATTGCTACCACAGAAGAACCTTTAGAAGCCTGACCCCAAATGACCTTTGTTCAAAAAGACCTTGATTAAAATGAATGCTTAATGCTCCATGTTGCATTTATTTGAAAAGGTTCATGATGACCATGGTTTACTTAACCTTCATGCAGGATAAGGTATTAACAGTTACGGAGAATTCCTTTATGCGAGAAGTTCTCGTTAAAATTCTGTATATCTGAAAAGTGCATATTATAATTACTGACTTTTTCTTGAAGGTGGATTATGTATATGTGTCTGTTTGTGCACTGGAAAACCAGAGACTAGCAAAGACTCTCTTAGGACACACCATTGTTGTCTCGTTGGCCTGAAGCAGAACTACTGCTTTGATTTACTCAGAAAAAGTCCTTCTGCACCTAAATCTGAGTGTGAGCCCACAAGTGGTATGAGATTCAGCAGCCTTCAGCTTTGGCTCATATGTTTCTTGTTTTGACAGAAGTACTCCGCATTCTCATTAACAGGGGGAAAAGACAGGTTCTTCTGCAAGTCTGCCATCATTGAGTCGGCTGTGCTGTTCTGCATGTGGTAACTTAATGATTCTGTTTGATTAGGACTGAATTGAGACACGCTCAGTAGACTCCAACCTGAGGACCCTTGTAGGAGTTGGCAGCTGGCAGCCAGGCAACCGGATTCAGGGCAGTGACTTGGCACAGGGTGGCCAGGAAAGGAATCCGGGCACAGAGCTGCAAATGTTCTGGTAGGTGAGAACCAATGTTACAGAATTACACAGATCCTGTTTAAGGGAAGAAGTCAACCGAAATTCTGTTTGATATAGCATAAAGGTCTATTCTGCCTCTCTCTGAATCACACACTTGGTTCTTATTGTTGTCATCTGTCAGAACAATAAGCAGTTGCACTTACCTTAGGCGGGCCTACAGGAATTTTGGGCGGAAGAGTGTTCCCAAAGTGCTGCAGGATCCCTCGTTCTATTAACAGGGGAACTGCAGCTGTGCTTTTGAATAAAGCATTTAATCTGACTCCCTTTAGTAAATAAGCAGTTGATTGAATGAAACAAGAGTGAAACTGCAGATTGTGTTACGGCCTTTGGATGAAGGCGTCAGCCATACAAAGACGTAAATCACGTCAAAGAAGCTGTCAGAATGAAAACAGTGTCAGTCACTGTGCTTTTTGTCTTTTGTTATTTTAGTGTATATCCATGCATACTTTAAAAAAAACCACTGATGATTTACCCAGAGGCTAACGCTGACTAAAAATGAGGCAGCGTGGCTCCCGTTTCAGCACACTGCAGTGTCACAACAACTTATGTTTATCATTAGCAAGATTTGACACTGTTATAGACTGCATTAATATAAGCTGATTGGTCCTGTGCACCATGTGACGTATGTTTTTTGAGAATATTAACTATAATATAATGCTCCCCCATGTTGTTTTGCTTCTGACCCTGTGTTTATTTAAAAAAAAAAAAAAACAATCATGGAACAAAGTTCCACTCCCCTGCCGATCATTTCAGCAAATATATTACAGAGACAGCTCACTAAATGCACAATTTCTTAGAGTAAGGACTACAGCAAGCATTGGGGAGCATTAAATATTAAGGGGCTTATTCTTGGTCATCCACTCCAGCGTAATTATGTGGTGGAGGATACGAAATCACAGGAGAGATCAAGGTAGAATTTTTTCACTGCATTATTTTGTTTCCCCTATAAAAGCATAACTGAGTGCCCCCAGTGAACCATAGCTTTGTTGAAAGTTGTTGTTCCATCCAGCTAAACTCAAACAACCTTCTATTCCATTCACATACGATCAGTATGTGTCCCTTAAAAAGGTCATAATTGGAAACCTAAAGGGCTTACAAGAATATATTGTGCATTCTGTGATGCAATCTGTGTGATTTATTGTTGTGAGGGTGCAGGAAGCCACACTGGGCTCTATTTTGCTGATCTAATGCAAAGCGTAAAGCGTGAAGTGCAACTAACATTTATGGGCGTGTCCAAATACATTTTGCTATTTTGACAGCGGAAAAAGACTTTGCACCATCGCAAGGCGCTCTCTTAATTATTCAGAGGCGTGTTTTGGGCGTAACATGCACTGAACCAATTGGAATGGCACGTCACCTTACCTTTAAATGGCAGCGGCGTATGACCTACGGTGGATTGATGTTACAATGGCGCATTTGCCTGGCAAGCCAGATCGCATTTTCGCCTGAGGAAATGGACGTGCTTGAGTGCGAGGTGAAAGGCGTGAGCACATCATCTACATGAGCGCCACTGTTCCACCTAAGGCCTTCTAGGTGTAGCAGGCATAGGATGAGGTAGCAGGGAGTGTGTCCTCCTTTTCTGGCACCACCAGAACATCCACACAGTACTGAAAGTGGTACAATGATGTCAAAAGACGGAGAACACGGAAGTTTGCTGCTGAATGAGCACATCGGCTGGGAACGGGGACTTCATTATGCTTTTGAATTTTTTAATTTATTTTAATTTTGGGTCTGCTGCTCACAAAATATAGATAAAAGTGCAAAAAACATAACCCTCAGTTTTGAAGTTGTTTTAAAATGTGCAAATAAAGGGCAACATGGTAGTTATTTTTCTACATCTCACAATTTTGATTCCTTACCAGGCTACAGACGATTCAGCTCTTCTGCCAGAAGATCCCTCCTTCACCATGCTGCTGCCGGCACATGCAGTTTAACATCACGCCTTCTAAAGTCCTCTAATGTGTCCTCATTTATGTCCAACAGACATCCGTCATATATGGCAATGTCACGCAACATGTAACAAGCCACAAAGAATGCTGTGACCCTGAGGGCTGTATTGTAGCCTAATGTTCCACCTGGCTTATCTAAACATCTGAAACACATTTATCAACAATCCAAATGTCCTTTAAATTACAGTACATGCTTAATTCTGATAGTTAGATTTTTTTTTTAATGATACAGTTTATTCTTCACTTAATATACAACCACGGAAAAAATTAATATATTTTTAAACAAATCTGCATTTTTAAATCCTGGTTTAATCGTAGTTCTGCTGGCAGAAGGCTACACTGTGTACACTGTGCTTCCAGGTTCAAAGTTTCTAAGACAGCAGTACACAAGAACAAGGTGAAGCAGGAGACACTGGGAACGACCAGAAACCAGCCAGGTAGAGGGCAGAAGCAACTTTCTAATGCCAGAGATGACAGTTAATTTACTTGAGTTTCTCATGAATTGGAGGATGACACCAAGTGACCTTCAAAAGGAATGGGAAACATTAAATGCAGGTTTAAAGTGCAATGCTGGGACAGTTTGTGTCAGGCTCCTAGAAGCAGGACTGAAGTCCCATAAAACAAGGAAGAAGCCCTTCATTACTGAGAAACAGAAGAACCAGGCTGCAGTTTGCAAAAAAAACCAAAATCTTCATAGACTCACACTCATAAAATGAGTGAAACATAAAATTCTGCTGTGGTCTCTTAATTTGTTCCACGGCTGTATATATTTTTTTCTATTGTGCTTCATTGAACAGTATGATTACGTGAAAGTACCAGTTGTACTATGTAATAAAACGCATATAAATAAAATAAAATAAAATAAAATAACAAAAAATCATTAGTGCACCTCGAGGGCGTACCTGTGCCCGTAACGAGTGCCGTGCACCCACATGTCTCTAAAACGCGCCGCTTAAATAACGTTTAACAATGCGCCACTCACTTTAGACGTGGTTTGTGTTGGTCAAAAGTGCAATGTCATTTTACTGCCTTAAAATAGCAATGCACCGACAGTGCACCCTGCCACGTCTCATTTAAGAAACACCAATCCTACGAGCAGAAAGCAAGCGTGAAATCATTTAAAATTTAGACAACGTGCGTGCATGGCGTGAAAATGAGCAATGCGCTGGTACGAAACTAGCAAAACCACTTTGTGTCACGCTTTGGACTGGCGGAAAAGAGGCCCCATTGCATTACTAGAATTATGTTTGTTAATGTTTCACAAAGAGATGTAACATTCATCTGTAATATTTAACCCTAAAGCTAAAGTCATTAATTTTTAAGGGATGTTTGAAACATACTATTATTGTTATTTTTATTATTATTTTTTTTTTACTTTAGAAGGTCTAGCTTTGGCCACATCCTAAAAAAGCTATGATATCATGTGATATGACCTACAGTGACCTATAGTACGATATGAACAGGTGTGAATTCTGGACGGAGTCGGCTGTGCATTGTGGGTCTTTAAATCCCTGAAAAGGCACTTGTGTTTCACAGCTCACTGTATAACTGTCAAAGGGTGGGACGCCGTAAGGGATAATGTGCCTATTTTTTCATTGATGGCCTGTTTATATGCTGCAAACCCCTACTGGAAAAGTGGTCTCCAAGACAGATGGATGGATAGATTGATGGGCCTATTTATATATAAATTTGTTTGCTTTTGGGGACGTCTGAGTGCAGCGGTGCTGCCTTTTTTGGCAGGACGTTTATTTGTGCTGAATCCCCGGCAGCCTACATGTTTCCTCCCTTGTCACAGGTGAATTTTAATAGCTACTCATTGATATACAGTATGCTACAAGTCCCCTGATTACACAGAGGCCCCGGCAGCACGGCTGTTTCTCAGCACATGTGACCTGCTGTAGGGAGGTGTCATTAAATGGGGAGACTTTATTGGATGACAAATGTGACTGGATTGGACCTGTGCTTGGGCAGAGGCAAACCTGCAGAAGAAATGGGCTAAATTACAGCTTTCTGCGACAAACTCGTCATTGGACAAAGGATATTTGTAAGCGTTGAGCTGACTTATATTATGTATGCCTGATTAAAGGGTAGGTAAATAGCTGAAAATGATATAATGGGATTTCTGTTTCGGTCATGGAATCAGGATGCGACCTCGTTAATACTGCATTCCTCGTTAGCCCCACAGGCATCGGAGAGCAGAAGGGACTTCATCTGGCAGAGCTTACTGTCTTCTTCCTGGTGCCGATACGCTGCCATCATTATACTGTACTGTGATTGGGGTCTCTCACCAAATGAGCCGGTTTGGGACGCCACAGCATGAAGTGGCCCAACAGTCTAGGCCGTTTCATTACAGTTGAAATGTGACGCGTGTCACTCAAACCCATTGCTCAGATTTCAAGCTCTGGGGGCGGCAGGGGTGTGTGTGTGGGGGGTGCGGGGCGTGCTACAGTGCAGAACTCCATAATGGGCTGTCTGGAGACCTTGAGTTGGTCACGTTGTCTGTACCACAGCGCCTCCTGACAAACAGCGTTGCCAAGCCCAAGACTATGACAGTGCTCCTACCAATCCAGGGCTGTCTCACCTCTCCTCTATATATTCACTTTATTATCATGAACTGAACACCCAGGCTCCATGGTGCTGTTTTTTTGAGCAGCGCATGCACACTACAACGTCCGTCCGATTTAAAAAGGGCCGGGACAATCTTTCCACCGTGCCAGAGGTTTTGGAAAAGGGTAATCTGGATGAATGTTCTAGGCTTTCTTCCTCCAGGATGGAGTACAAACAATTTGATCTCAAAAGATTTATGGCCCCTCTGCCATCGGATTTTGGTAGATTTAAAACTTCAGAAGAGAAATATTGGCGACAATACCTGTCATGAAGAAGGCAGGGGTGCAGTTGAGGTCGAAATGCTACAGCTACTGTCACAAATACATGACATTAACATGAATTAAATGCCATTTGGATTAAAAATTGTAATTTCAAGGAAATAAGAGGTTTAAGTGGTGCCCGCAGGCTTTTTATTAAATTTTTTTAATTGGAGACAGAGGAGAGAAAGCTGCAGTCTCTAAATGTTGCTGTTTTGCATTAATGCTCAGTGTGAAGCTGACATTTTCGTGAAATCTTTGTATTATCAGTTATCTGCATGCTTCCATAATCACTAAACATCTCTCTCTCTCTTGCAGAAATGCACATATATATGAGTCAATTTAAATGATCTTTTTATTTAATGAATGCATATCACATGGAGATGTGTGCTGAAAGTGCAAGACTGGGAACCGGGTCATCGAGTCATCAGTTCAGAATTAAGCATCACAGAAGATCAAAGAGACAGATGCTAAGGATGGAGCCTGATTAGCATTAAGGGAAGCCTCTTCTCCTGTTGCATTGTGTCAAACACAGACTCCGCTGAAAGAGGGGCCCCTTTTCAGCCGTCTGGTGGGCACCCTCCCCTGGTGGCACTTTGATACAGGGGCCAGTATTTCACAGGGCCCCAAACCACCACAGAAGCTGAACAGCTCCAGTTTCTCAAAGCAGTGGTTGATTAAATTCTGGGCATGACAACGAATGACAACATTTTGAGTTTGTGAGATGTTTTGGTTATGGGAATAAATTAGAATTATAGGGGGGAGTTATTTTTGTCTATTTGGCTTCTCAATTACATTTTGATATCTAAACCTGTACATTCAGTTATTGCACAAAATGACTTTTCTCATTGTTGCATTTTTATTTTGAGTAAATTGAAGGACTTTTATCTGTTTTTTCTTAGTTCTTGTAACAATCCTGTAAACCTGGAATGGAAGTAAAAACCTCAACCAGAAAATCAGTTTTAAGAATTTTTAAATATAACAAATCCATATGCAATCCATATACTTAAGGCTTACTTTTGGTTTCTCCTGAACTCTACTTCATTAACTGATCCTTGTCAATATACTTGCTAGGCATTACTAAAAACAGACACTTCAATTTATAAAACTAGGACTCTGGTGTATTATACATAAAGAATCAAAATTGGAGTGTAATGAATGCATGGGAGTGTGGAGAAACTTGCCCACAGCTCCATCAGCTTCATGAAGTTGTGTTTCTCTTTCCACAGGGAACGGTCTGTGAGTCAGACAGTTTTACATTATATAATGATGGCCCAGTTTTTTCAAAGTTGGAAAAGATAAGCTTGTGAACAGTGATTATTATTGTTTTTCTATATTTTAAGGAGATCCATGTTTCTCTCTGGTGCTCTACAAAACACACTGTCATAATTGCGCACCTTCTTGGTGTGATGTTGGGGATGATATCAGCCACATCCATCCCGTCGTTTTACACACAGGCTATTCAGTTATCTTCATTGCTTTAACATGAACACAGACTTTGCTTCTGTAAAGTCTAAAATATGATGTGAAGCCATGTAAGAAATTTTGGTGAAGAAATCGAATCAATAAACTGACTTGAGTTGTTAACCTATTGGAAAAGTGGTGGGAGCCAATGGGAGATAGGGTGACAGTCTGGGGTTCGGTTTGGGTGATGGCTTGTGTTTGTGTCAGATTGCCTTTTTTAAAGTTGCTTTTCATTTATTCTGTTTTTAAGTCTTTTATTTCCCCTGGTTTAAACCTTCCTGCCCCAACACACAGAACAATAAACACTGCAAACAGGATGTCTGCAGGGCACGTTTCTTAAAGTATCTCTGCATCCGGACAGTGGTTGAGTTTGCTTTACAGACACAGTGGCAACAAAGGATCTGAACACTATCGCATTTCTCCAGCATGGTACACCTTCTGCATAACAGAACATAGTATCAGAGCAGATATTTGCTCTAAAATTCAGTGTGATGCATTTTACATGAATCAAGACGTAAGCATGTTATATTCGACTGGAATACATAAATTTCTTCTCCTTTTCTATCTACAATTAATTCTTAAATATCAGCAGTGTGCTTTGTTGAAAGGTTACACTCAGTGTTTGTCATTAAACTTAAAATTAATTTGAATTAAACATTGGAATGGATGCAATTAATCGATTAATCTTAAATGCCAGCTGGCAACCTCTAACTCAGGCCTCCTCAGAGGTGACAGGACTTCAGTGAAGGGCTTCTGCTGATTTGTACAATGGCAGGTCCACCAAATCCCACTTGAGGGTATATTTCAGGTTTAAGGGTTTTGGCAGTGATACTGGTCCTTACTATTGGGACACTGGATTGGGCGGAATATCCAGTTTTCATGGCATCCCATACTTAAGTATGAATAACTGGTAAGATATGGGTGCTCCTCTGCTGAAGTTATCGCCTGAGTTTATCTGACAGTTAGAAGCAATATTACATTCCTTCTGGGACAAACTAACTGCACCATCTTCCCAGTCCTCCAGGCTTGAAATGAATGAGTAGTATAATTATTTGCTTTCTGTAGCTCTCAAATTTACAGCATTCTTTTATACTTGATGCAAAATATGACCCCAGGTGTTACAGTGTGTATGGGGTTTCTGTGGGGGCTGTTCTGAATGTGGGCTCTGGTTTTTTTGTTTCTTTGCATTTATATCATTTACTTTCCTTCATTTGTTAGATGATTTTACCCAAAGTGATCCAGTGGATGCAATAACAAGTTTTTATTAGAATAAAATTTTTTAATTGGAGGAAAAAAAGGAGATAACTGCATTAAAACTACCATGGTATTAAAGGGAAATATAGTTAGCGACAAGAGTAAAGTAAATGTTCAGGTAAAAGTCCAAAATAACTCAGTAGATGCAGTACTATGCTTATATACTGTATAAACACATATACTGTATATAGTGTATATTTGCTCTGAAAAAAAACACAATCTAACAGAATACATACACAATAAAATGTAACAAGAATTTTGTTCTTCGAAAATGTACTGATATCCTCTTGGAAGGCTATAAGAACACAGTTCTGACTTTTTGACCACTGTCAAAATCATTCATCAGCTGTGAATTATGTTTATAAACAATAGATTCAGAACAGGAATTCAGTTCTGAAATGCAGTGGAAGGAGGTAAGCCCATTCCCCAAGGAGAGGGGTCTCTAGAGCCTCGAAAGTAAGAGATAGCGTATATCACCGCAAAAAGACAGAGGCTGAAATTTATTTTCTGGTCCTTCTGACCTCTAACAGTCAGGACTCTTCACACAGTGGAACTCGACGCCATGTCGTGGCTGAGGGGTCCGCGGTGCTCCTGCTCCGAGGTCGTGAATTTCAAGCTGCAAAACAACATCTTCTGGAGCAGCTGATGGAATGGGCTAAAAGTCCAACCGCGACAGAGCTGTGATGGTGTAGGTGGGAGAGCATTGTTGGCTGGATAAAGAGCTGCGTTGACAGCATCATGAGCTATGGGCAGGTCTGTTGGATAT
>JAODKC010000039.1:16272841-16291843 GCA_026777985.1 Mormyrops attenuatus | reverse complement strand
TAGGTGGGAGAGCATTGTTGGCTGGATAAAGAGCTGCGTTGACAGCATCATGAGCTATGGGCAGGTCTGTTGGATATGACCCAGCAGGAACCCTCTATACCGTATCCAACAGACCTGCCCATACGTTACAGAGCTGGCATGGGTCGAGTATTTCTTTGTAATAAAGATTGTAAATGCAAGGCGGGAGATATTTTTTTTACTGTCACGTTACAGTCACAGTGCTTCCTATAAACAAACTCCCAACACCCACTACGGCATCCATCCCCTGGCTGCTGATCGTGTTGCTAATGAACAAGACTAGTTTATCTCGCCACTGCTGTGGCTTTCGGTTCCCCCACATGACTGATGAGGAAACGGGAACCTTAAAAAGGCAAACCTTTAGCAGTTCTCTGATGTTAATGCTTTATTACTCCCCATAGATACTCATTTACTCCTGAGTATTTCTGACCCTGCATTTCCCACAGGCCTAACATGCTGAGGCACACGCTACCCCCTTACATAAACTCTTACAGTATCAAATTCAGATATGAATTTCAGAACTGAGTACGAGAAGGTTAAAAATCTTCTGAATGAAATGGTAGTAGGTAATAGTAAGGAAGATGAATGCATGTGGACTGATTAGAGTCGCAGGAGAGGAAGGTACCTGACCCAAGTCACTTCAGCTGAGAGCATCAGAAAAAAACACTGTTTATAGGAGCTGTGAATGACACGAAAGCCGCATCAGTAAATCTTTTCATCACCAGCTGGAGTAAATCATTCATGCACTGGCTTCAGGTCAGCTAAAACTTAGTGGATAAATTGAATTAATAATGAACAGTGAAGGAATATTTTTCTTCTCAGGCAAAACTGAAAGGCGGTAAAGATTTCAGCTTTTTGATTCACATGGTAACCTGAGGCTTATACACATCGGTGAAATTTATTGTTTCAATTTGCTGCAGGCGGGCTGCTGTGTAGCACCTAACGACACATTCCAGCTGCGAAGGGGGGCTGCAGCTTTCATGTCTCCTACTCCTGACTTATCATATGTGGTTTGAACTGCAGCACATCCATCCATTTATCTGTATTCTGTCTTGGTCAGGGTCACAGGGGAAGTGGAGCACAGAGCAGTGTATCAATTGAATATAATGCAATAAATCCATCCATCTTCAAGCTTCTTGTCCTGGATAGGAAGACAGGGGCGGGAGGGGGGGGGCTATAGCCTACAGCAGGCGGCACAGGGCACGAGGCTGGGGTATGAAATACCTGCCTATAAATGGACACATCCATGCAAACATGCAGTCGTTAAGTGCAATTTAGAGACACCAATCAGCTCAACTCCAGATCTTTAGGCTGGGAGGAAACTGAAATGGACCGCACAATCGCAGTGCTACACAGCTGGACTCTACAGCAGCACATGAAGCATCATCCATTAATGCATCCAACGTCCAACTGTTTATGCACGCCATGGTTACAGGGCAGACAGGAGCACCTAGGCAGCGTAAACAGGGGAACACCCCACATGAGGCGTCGGTCCCTTATGGGGAACACCCTGAGTGAGGCGTCGGTCCCTCATGGGGAACACCCCGAATGAGGCGTCACTCATGGGGAACCTATATACTATGGGCAGTTTGGAGACACTGATCAGTCTAAATGCAGACCTTTGGACTGCATAAGACCATGCAAATAGAGCAGACAGGGGGATTTGAACCCACAGTCATGGAGGTGTGAGATATCAGTGCCACCCAGTATCGACTAATTCAAATTCAGCAATCTTTCCATTCTTGAACTGAAATTACATTGAACGTTTAGCAGATTATGTCAACATTTAATCCTTTGCAATACAAATCAATTGCTACAACCCTAATAGGTATTTAGAGAAAATGATTTTGGGTTTATAGAAAATCTTATAAAGGTCATTCTATTTCCTGGGTGAAATCGCAGGACTGGCATCAGCTGTCATTTTTGTGGAGAATGGGATTTTCTCTCCAAACACTCCATTAAACCTAGAGATATCTTGTCCCTTACTTTCCGATCTCTTGACCACAAATTGTCAAACTGAAGCAGTACTGGAAATACATGCCTTCAGGGGAGGACGACCAAAAACCAATTCACTGCATCTGCTGTGTTCATCTCAAAAGGATTTATATAAAGGCAATTTCGCTGTTTCTACTGGCCAACAAGTACAAATCCACAATTCAATGAGAGTTATTTTTGCTAGCTGGAAACAAATATTTTGGTAAGAGCGGAGAAAATATGCCAGATTTTTTTTCTGACTCATAACAGCATGATAACTATGGCCACTGTTAGACCAATTGAAAACTGAGCAAAGTTATATTGTAAATAAATGTCTGAAAGTTATGCTGTTGCTTTAGGCAGATCACAGTCTGAAAGATCTGCGTGTCTTACGTAGGAGTGCTGATCTTTCAACTGAATACAATATTCCGTGATGAGATCGTCTCTGTGTTTCTAGCCGTGCCTTGGAGGCTGCCCTGGCTGACCCCCCCTGAGAGAGACGCACTGCGCTGTACAGCATTCAGCATCAACTCTCTTAATGTTCCTCAGAATCACCTCTCCCCTGATTTCACACTGCTGCTGGTCACCATGGAGACCCCGGGCGGGCATTCATTTATCCGATTTATTGACGAGAGAAAACAGAGCCCATCTGGCAAGAGCAAAAAAAAAAAAAAAATCGGAATAAATCTAAGAAGGCTCATTTAGGCTGTGTGTCCATTTTTGTTATCAGTGCAGTCGGTATTGTAATATATTTACTTTGAAAATTAGGCCACAACTAGTATTATGTGACATGACTAATTGACATCTCTGCAATTTTCAGTTATTTTCGTCAGCATTTTGCTGGAGCTTCAGTGTGAGGTTTTTACACTGTGTGGAAGAAAAGGATGAGAAATACCATACAGCAGCTTCCCTGGGCTAAATCCACGCACAGGTGCTAAGAGCAGACCATAAATATGACGTTAATAAATAATCCTTTAGCCCCAAGGTGACTGCCCTATTTACTCTACTGCATCGGCCCACCCAAGTGCTAGTAGAAGATTCACATTTTCCTGAGGGTAGAACTATGTGATGGAAGCGTCAATTAAATGACTCCAAAATGAAGCATTTAATTAGGGCTTTATGTTCACTGTTAGGCGTTAGAATACATCAAGGGTTCTCTGCCTAAACCACGCTCCTCTTGGCCTGACCTCCCTACCCCACCCTTACAGGTGAGGCTTGATGTCATTACACACGTCTCCAGTGGCAACAGGCTCCAGATCTGTCAGTGGCCTGCGGGTGACACACAATGGCCTCTCTTTGCGTCTCCTAGCACCTGTGCCGCTAATCACGCGACGAGGAGTGAATGGATGGGGCATTCTAGGCAGCCAGAAGTTCTACGCCTTGTTATGGGCTGTCACACTCAATGACCTGCAGTAACCTCTCCGTGTTTTGTGTACACACGGGGCAGGCGGTCTAGCCGTGCTTGGTCCAGATATACGTCACACACATGCAAAAAACAAACAAGTGTGACTCCCGTCTTTCATGAAGACTGCAAAGGCAGTTCAGTGTTATTGCGTATTGAGCTTAATGGTATAATGAATGCCTCATGACGTTTGCTGCCTTTTCTTGCTTACGGTTGAGTTCATGCCTTTTCAGCCATGTCAACAAAAATGCTCAATACACCCAGAGGCGTTATCGCAGAAATCTATGAAAGTATCACAGCTAACTTGACTTGACAAAGCTGCACGACCCTTCCTGTAACTGCTTTTCCTGATTCAACTAAATCCCCTGTAATGTTTTGCAAAACAGATGACTTTGGAAAGGTTTGTGGAGGTCGAGAAGTGAAGTAAAATTCTCAGCAGCGGTAACTGTAGCTGCCCTGCTCTGTATACTGTATATCTGGTGGTTTGCATGCCACAGAAAAGGTTGAAAAGAAGTTTGACTTGGCATCGCATTATATGATATGTGTGTGAGATGTGTGTGAGTGTGATTGACCTTCTAGAATGTTCTGCTTTTTGCTGCCTGGGATAAGCTCCAGGCTCCCCTGACAACTGTGTTGATAAAACGCTGGGAATGGATGGATAGATGAATGTTTTCAAAGCTTGAGCTCACAGCTATAAGCTTGTTTACAGCTGTCATTTTGCCTCTAGCTGTGATGTTGTACAATTTATTATAAGGAGATGCAGCTGAAGATTTCTGATGTTTGCCCCTTACCTCTTTTCTATCAACACCCACTTGCATCACTCATGTGCCTCAAAATGGAACTTTTAAAAAAAACCATAATAACAAATTGCATCATAATAATAAAACTCTAGATACTGCCCTTATGCAGGGATCCAGGGAAGAAAGCAAGGAAATTGCATTTATTTCCTTGGATCAATGACAATGGTCTAGTGGCGGACCCTAGCTGCTTTAAGGGCAAGGGTGAAAAAATAAAAAGGACACATCTGCATGATGTGCACCATCCCCCCCCCCCCCCACACTAGAATGGTATACTATGTATGGTGAAATAGTCTTTATCCCATTTATTTATGATTAAGGTTATTCAACTAATGTTTTGTCAACTACAGAAACAGCCTAGATATCAAAATTTCCTACGCTTAGGAACACCTTGGGGGTACATTATTTCATCTACTATTCTTGCATGTATGGGAAACTGCATCTCATAGTGAAGTACCATTTTATCCACTAGGGGGCATATATTTGGGCACTTCATCATGTTATCCCGCCACTTTACAGCACTGTATCCCACTTCCTCTACTGCAAAGGGCAGCCTTAATCATGTAGGAGTGACGTAGAGGGCAGTGTAAGGATACCCACAGGCACCGTTTAGACCATTGTAAGGCAACCCAACAGGGCACTGCATCACGTTATCTCCACTAGGAGGACACTAATTAAGACACTTCATCACATTTTCTTGGTCACATCATGTCACATGAAGGGGCACTCTTAACGGCACTTGATCATGTAAAGAGGAATCCAATGGTGGCATTTTGTTTTCCCAGCCATGGGGACACTGGGGGGCTGAATCCAGCAGTGGTCAGGACCAGGTTTATGGAATGTCTTGTTGGGCTTTGTATTAGACCACATGTGGAATGGAAAACAGACAATCGAGGCAAACATCAAAGGAATAATGGAAACTGATCTCTGTGATGCCGGAAATAACCCATCATTGGCCGTTTCCTGTCAGGTGTCTTGCTCGTCATGCCACCCGCTACAATTACAGATCAGTAGTTATTACATGACGTTATTCCCTCCCCCCCGGACAGCAGAAGAGTAAGTGTGTGCGCTGTGCAGGTGAGGATAATGGCAGCCAGAGCCCTAGTTCCCCCCCCCGCCCGCTACTCTCCTATGTCCTTGCTCTGCCCATCTCCCCCTGCTGAGTGGTAATGACCCGCCGTTTCCTGCCCACGGCTCTCCCAGCGCTCTCACCCTTTCATCACATCTGTTTCGTAATGTCGGGCCAATTAAGTGGCTGTTCTCTCAGACGGACTGGCGAGACCAGACATCCGATTTTTCATTCTCCGCCCCTAACCCCACGAAAAATTAATTTGGCCCTGAGATGGTTCTGAAGAGCCAGGCAGCTGTCATAGAAACACAGTCTGCGGTTGGAAAGGGTCAGGTAGCTTACTCTGAAAACGCTGTAATGCTAAGCCCTCAGTGTAAAAGAGCTACAAATCAAAGTATCGGCATGCTGGAGCCGTTCGCTACAGTGCATGACCTGTACTGATATGGTGTGTGTCCTGCTGGCTAAAAACGCAAAGGCTTTGCTCCTATAAACAGCTGCACTCAAGCAAACATTCACATGACCTAAGGGTTAGAATGGATTTTATAATTCTCCACATCTCAAACTGTAAGGCCATCAGCTGCAAAAACGCCATCAAAAAGGGGTTTTTTAGGTCAGTTTCAAATGCTCTATTATAAAAATATTGCAAAATAAAATGGCATGAAAAGCATGCAGTACCCTATGTGGCCACTGAGGAACAGCATCATCTTGACTACAAAACCATGGTCATTAGTTCATTCCTCATTACAGTAGAGCTGATGTCTTACACATTATAACCTTATGCTTTCACACTCCCTGTTAGCTGCTCGCCTGGAAAGAGCACCATCCTTGTGATAAACTGCACACAATAGTGCACACTCTGCTTATGAATAACAAAGGTATCCATTATCCATCCTGACTCAGGTCTTCTCACAGATTACCCACAACCATAATAGGTCACAAAGCAGGGGTGTACCTCAGGTACCTAATTGCATGCCTTTAGACTACAGGAAGAAGGAGGATTATTTGTAAATAAATCGAATGGACTTGAATGCTATGAGACTCGGCTCATGTCAAAATAATCTGTTGATATCCTGAACCTCAGTACTGAAGTAAACACTCTGGAGGCCGACAATTACCGTAAGTAATACAAACAGCAGGTTTTATATCGAATTGAAATTTTAACTTAACTAGTAATTAAAAACCATTTTCATTGAGCCAGATACCACTGGAAATTCCTGTCCCTCTGATTGTGTTGTGTTTGTTACAGTACAGCTTATGATGGATGGAGAGAAAAAAAAAGAAATACACATAGTGAAGTTATATAAGCTCCACCCGGGGACTGTTTCCCGTTTCCAGGGGCGACGGGGTGTCATGGCAAACTCGGAGCGCAGATGACGACCGCGTGAGCTGCCACACTGCCATGCTGCTGGAGCCTGACACGCGTAGCAACAGATTTCAAAGCTGCCGGCCCGTCACTGTGAGATCCCAGGACAACTGGCTGGATACTGGAATCCAGTACATTGCCATTAGACAATTCGATCCTTAGATTACACTTTTTACAACATTCACTCAATTTGTACAGCTGGACAATTTTACTCTAGCAGATCAGGTGAAGTACCTTGTAATCCAACAATGCTCCTGCAACAAACAAGAATAGCCGCTGATAAGTCAGGAATCTGCGAATGCAGGCCCTGTGACAGTTATGTCCGTAACCGTAAGGATAATGTTGATATTCCCACCATTCATAATGCATTCACGTCCTGAGGGACTCTAACACTGCTGGGCCACCTGGTGTTTTCCAGACTCATGCTGCAAGCCATTTGAAAATAACACACAGCTGCTGGGTCAGATTCTGCTTCGGCTGTTGCTCCACATGGCCAGCAGGGCGGTGCACTACCGTGTTCTCTCTCTACCTATAGCCACATACGACACATGTGCAGTATTGATGTATGTATGGCAACAGCTGTACATAAGTAGGTAGCTTGAGCAAGACCCTTAACCGTAATTGTTCCAGGGCCTGGCTGACCCTACTGTCACCTCTAAGCCAGTTGTTGATGCTTTTCCAGCTGTCCTGAAGGAGGTTCCTCCTATATGCTGAGCTCTCATTGGCTGCTTTTCCTCCATTATCTGGTCAAACTCCTCCAAAACCATTTCTGCCGGGTTTAGGTCAGGTGACCAGGTCATGTGACGTGACACCGTAAATCTCCTTTGCGGGCGGCTTGGCTGGTACTATATACATGTATAAATATATAAGCATTTATGCCTTCATATATCTGGCTTTGACAAATAAAGGGTGAATTCTGTCTGACTCCATCATTTTGTTTACTGGCTGAATCCTGCATCATGGCAAGCAGACAAACATGACAATCCAAACTGCCAAAGTTTTTCTTGTCGGTTCAGTGTCCAGGGCTTCCAGCTCAGTAGTCTCTGGTTCAGTCCTGAATGTAAGCAAGATACAAGACAGGAATTTACTCTCCTGAAAGGAATGAAGCCTCAGGGTCTGGCTGTCAGCACTAGTTACAGCTTCATAACACGTAACATTCACTTAGCCCCTCTGGCAAAATTAAAACCACCAGCATAGCATGCAATATACATCAATAATGCATTTTTGCATTAGAGAGAGAGAGAGAGAGAGAGAGAGAGAGAGAGAGAGAGAGAGAGAGAGAGAGAGAGAGAGAGAGAGAGAGATTTGTAATTATATATTTGTGGGGACTCTCCATTCATTTCTATGGGTAAAACTCTAATCCCAACATGACGACCTTAAATGGCTTAAAAGGCTAGCTGGCGTTAGCATTTTTCCCATAGAAATGAATGAGCGGTTCCCATAAAGATATTTACCCGACATGTGCGTGCATGCATGTGTGTGTGTGTGTGTGTGTGCATGCGTGTGTCCTACAGGACACCGGATTACGTTTACTTTAGTATTATGAACCAGCAGTGTTGCCGTAGTATTGTTGGTGCCATGGTAACAAAAACTAACATATCCCCTTGGTATTTAATGCGGTGAGTGAATACAAGCCGATCTAATAAAATTAAAAACAAGTAAATGTTTACTTTGCCTTAAATTATTTTAAATACTTTAGTTATATAGACATTAGTTGTTAAAATCAAACTTTACTTTGCTACGATTTTTTACTTAAACGTGTGTTCGTATAGTGGAAGACTTTTGCAGTAATATCGTAATCATTATTATGAATACTTTAAGTACAAACAATGTATTGAGCCCTTAAAAAAGACGTCGACGTCGAGTGAGCTAAGTAAAAATCGTACGGGAAAACGCCGACCGTAACTTCCCGAATAATATAACAATGTATGCACATTTGAAAACTGGCTCATCATATCTCCTCTTTTGTTCTGTCTGCTCTGTTGCAGTGGGCTTGGTGATGTGTTTTGACAATAACTTGAGTCTTGCACACAGAAATCAGGCAATCTATGCACTTAGATGAATTCAAGTCCGGAAACTCCTATTCTGAAACAAGATATTCCAGAAGGGGCCCCTGCTGTTTCTTGTTGGACTCCACAGGCAGACTCTCTGTGACAAATGGAAAACCAAAATTACCCTATCAGGGACCCCAGGGGGGGCTCAAGTCCTCATTTACCTCATCTGGGATCACAGGAGCATCCTTTCCACCCACATCCATCCCACGCATTCCTCTCAGAAGCATATCCCAACCTTTCCACTGGGTGCCTGCCGCCTGACTCACTGGCCCTGTCACTGGCTGAGCTCCCCCACTTAGTGGCACAGGTGGGCCCTGAGGTGGCCATTGCGGAGTCTCTGTGGACGGAGGGGCCCCACCTGATGACCTTGGCACTGGGAGTCGATATTCCTGTTAATGCTGTAAAGGTCCAGCCTGTGGAGGAGACGGCAGCACAGTGAGTGAGAATCGGTATCGTGGTTTGGTCAGGTGCTCTTCATCCTGTCATTTTCCCCATTTTTCCCACGTACCTAGCCATCACTGGGCTGCAGGGACTGAACATTATGATTAAGGTATGGAAACGTTCAAAATGTCTAGTTTTCCTGATGTTCTCAGAACATTATCCCGTTAGTACAACTACTACAAGTAATGCTTATACAAAGGGCATGATAGAGTAGCAGGTGGGTCATGGGCTCAAGACTGGATGGTACATGTGTAGTATAGACATACAGCACTTGAACAAAATAATATTTTATTATAAAATGATATTTTTCAACATTAGTTGCGTTAAAAGGATATTTTGGTAATAATATTATTGCGTGACATTGACAGAATGTTGTAATATATGCAACATGAAAATAATTTTAGGGTTACAGTAAGTTTTAGATTACAGTTTTAGTTTACAGTAATATTTTAGTTACAGTAAGAAGCTTCTCTGTCAATTTTGAGAAGACCTTCACATAACATTGGCTAAAGTTCTGGGAACGTTCCCTGTTAGCTGGGTGGGAGCCTGTCCCCATAAAGCCCCGTGCACAGGGCGTGTGATGGTTTCCCGTCCGCCACAGGACACACACTCCTGCTCGTACACGGCGGGTGGCTTAGGGGCACCGATTCACCAAACCGCCCATTTTTGGACTGCGGGAGGAAACCTGAGTGCCATGCTAATTTCCGTGCCGGCTTGCATTTGTGCGAAAATGCACAATAATAATTTAATGTTAATAATCTATTAACATTAAATGTTTGGCACCATCTATCGCCACTGTGCCAAGACAAACGTCCAGCCACACCCAGCTTCCCCTGAATACCAGACATATCTGCACAGTTGGCACAGATTAAAAGCACCAGTTTTCAGTTCACTCATTGAGCAGTATTCACTGTCCACCATACCGAGCGGTTGGAAGATGGACGGGAGATATATTGTGGTATGCGTATGGAATAGGTTTGTGACTTTGAGTAAAACCTGGTCACTAACTGAGCACTTACATTTCATGCAGTGCTGCAGGTTCATCTGTGCCACTGGGGAAGCCCACAGATGCCACCTCATCTAGGTTGAAGGCCCAGCCCAGGATGGAGTCTCTGACAGGCATGGAAGTGTGGGAGATCTTGACAACAAGGAGGCACTTTGGAACGTTTCAGTTTGTGCACTTGAATGTCGTGGATGGTACCTCCCATAGGTACCCTTTACCTCTTTCTTTCAGTTCCAGTGACTAAGTAGTTTTCATTCAGGACATGTGATTAATTTAAAGATGTGTCCTGTTAGATTGACATAAAGAAGATGGTTTCTTTTGAGAATTAGTATTATAAATGATAAACCAAATTCAAGAAGGGGCGGGAATAGGATTACAGTTTCATACAAGCAGTCACCATTGTCTAAAATTGGAGGTGATATAACAGCATCACTGCCCACTGTTTCAGAATTTTTGAAGGTCATTAGAAAATGTCATACTGCCTTGTGTGGTTATAAGCATCCCCCACATCTCTGTGCTGGGCATCTTGCTGTGATTGCAGACCCTATGACCTGCGCGTGGTCCCTCGCAGCCAAGCTGGAAATGAGCACTATGTCTTTTCCCCCACTTCTGTGCTGCACGTGCGGGACGGCTGCTGTGTGGGCCTCTGCACTCTGGCTGAGTGGCATCGCGAGGCCAGGCTGTGGAGGGCACTACAGGACATCCCCTTTCTCAGGGTCTTTAGGTTACGCAAGACGTTCTCCTGGTGAATACCCATGCACCCTCCATAGTCATCCCACATCCACATCTGTCTGGTTCAGCTGTTGTCGTGCAATATATACCTCCACTCTAATATCAACTCTCAGAAAGTAGTCAGGACAATGAATGGATTCTTTTATGCCGTCAACTGACACACCATTCCCCTTAATATGAATATGTAAATATTAGGATTCTTAAAGAATAAAAAATCTGAACTGTTTTCAATTCTTACATTTATTTTTCTATGATTTTTAAATGCATTTTAAAAATGGTAAAAATGTGTTTTCACTGATACCGTGTATTGGTTTTGATTCAATTCATTTTGAGATGTCTACAACACAATATTATACAATATTTTAGAAAAAAAAAGTAAAGAGGCTTGAATACTTTGAAGGCACTGTACACTGTCACTGTACAGTTGCTAATATCTGTTGTTTCCTTATCTGATGCTTCTTACAGCTGGCGCAGGACCATACGACAGGGTATTCTTCACTGCAGGCGCAAGATGCTGCAAAAACAGCTGCTGATGGCTGTGCCCCAGTTCAGAGAAGCACTTATCCAGCTGAACAGGTACATGGCGGTAATCTCATGTTTTATTGTCAGCAGCAGTAAGCTAATAATATGAGCAAATTGATTAACTGCAAATTATAAATCAATGCCTCAAAATTTAAGCACCAGACTTGCTTATGCTATCAGTGTCATGAAGTGTTTAGTCCATTGAATACAATTTTGTTTTTATCAGGCTACAAAATCTTCTTCCAAAAGGTCCCTGGATCTGTCCCATAGTTTCTGGAAAACTTCAAGCCTGACTTAATGTTTTCCTTTCTTGACATTCGTCTTGCTCTTTCCCAAAAACTGGCCAAATTGGCGCTGTGCACCTTCAACAGCACTTAATCCCCAGCTCCAGGGGTGCTGCACGCTGGCCGACTCTGAGCTGTTGCCTCCAGGCTAGCTTTCGCCAGTATACTGTATGTGTCTGTGTGATTTATGGAGAGCAAGATGGGGTAGGCAATAACACAATTTCCCCAAGGGAATCAATAAAATATCAGTGTTCTATTCTATTCTATTCTATTCTATTCTGTGTTAATATTGCATAGACAATTCCTTGGTCATCATGACAGTGTGCCAGGTCTTATCTACTGTTTTAGATACAAAATCTCACAAAGTCAATTTAAAGTCATGTGATATAGGGTACTAAGTATAAATACTGTATAAGTAGAAAAATAATCCCATTTATTATGATTAATTTGCCCTTGCAACACAACAAAATGAGATGAACTGAATATTGTTTGACACCACTGTGCTTCTGCTGAGTATTGAACTCTAAAGCCATCTAAAAATATTTGTCCTTTGAGACATTTCTTAGTGTTTGATTTTCATTCTAGGCTTATTGAAGAACTGAAGCAGGTGCACTGGTTACCTCAGGATGCCTCCAGGACCTATACACTTTTGGATTTCCAGAATATTCTCGGCAAGCAAAACCATAAATCACGGAGGATGCTGGCGAAGCTCCTGAAATATCATACTTTCATACTGCACCTGGTAAAATGAACATTATGTTCAGGATCGGCTGAACCCTGGCTTGCTGTGTTTGTATGGGAGGCAGGCCTGGGGGTTGTGTTCCCATACAGTGTTTGTTATGTCTGTCTTTTCAACCTACAACAGACATACAATACCTCATTGAAAGTCTTTTGAGCTTAGAGCAACATGTGTTTTTTACTGGTTTATGAAACCCAAGATAAAGTTATGTTAAGCAATCCTGGTATTCAATAAATCAAAATATATCAAAATGTCATAATAACAATCTCCATACTTCCCTGCCTCTTTTTGGACACCATTTGCAACGGCAAACCTCAGGTTTGGGAGGAAAGCTATGCAACAAAACAAGATCTTCAGCTGCATGTTGAACGTCTCCATCTCCGCCAGGACAGCCATTCCCTGCACCATCAACAGGCACATCTGCGCAGCCTGCAGAAGGAGCTCGATCGAACCAATCACATGCTGCAGCAACTCGGAAACATGGCCACTCTGGCCAATCAAATGATTGTCCAGAACCTTGTCACAATCATCTCTTCAGAGGTGAACTCATTTGTCATCAATGCCTTAAAGGTAAAGGGAGAAAAAATGGTGGTGAACAAAATATAGATTATGGTGACACTGTAGATAATCTTATCTTTCATTAGTCTGTAGTTGAACTCTTTGAATTAATTTGTAGACTGCAAAATTTGTAGACTGTATTTCGTCTGAAACGAATACAATTTAAACATATTTCTGTGTTTCCAAATCCGGTCCTTGGGGACCAACAGACAGTCCATGGTTTTGCTCTCTCCTAGCTCCCGACCCAGCTGGCAGGGAGCAAAAATGTGAACTGTCTGTTTGAGAACTGGTGGGGAGCAAAAACCTATACAGGCTGAGGGTCCCCGAGGATCGGGTTGGGAAACACTGCTGTAATTATATGCATCTTAGAAATTCTAGTTGTTAATGGGTTGGTGGGTATTGCTCTTGGCAGAGACAGCAACCCCAGCAAGCCAGCCTCTTCCAGGCAGAGCTGAGGTTTGGGTCCTCGGGTCAGCTGACCCTCCATCCACCTGTGCATCTCTTCCAGGAGGCCCTGCATAGCGCGGTGCTTTCTGTGGGCTACTCTGCCTTACAGGTGAGTCTCCTGCTAGAATATGACTCTCACACCACATACTTAAAGACTTCATAACTTCAAGATGTTTCTTCTGCCTGAGCTGCTTGAATCATGAGTACCTCCACAAGTATGGGAGTCCACATGTGACACGGCTGGCTGGCTGCAAAGGTGAACTCAGAATTTCCCCAAAGCTGAGACACCTGTACTATTTTATGCCTGAATAGTTTAATTAAAGGGAAAAAATCTTATATTCTACAGTCTTTAGCATTTTTCATTTGGATTCAAATTTTCATTAAGTGTTTCATTACTGTGTTTAACTTTTTTTTTCTTTTGATAGTTTTAAAGTAAGGGGTCTTCCTACCAAAGTTTGGGAACTTGGTTCCTGGATCCGAGTTCCTGGGCCATCTCAACTGGGAACTTTTGTAGCTCGTGGCCACTTTGATATCTCATTTTCCAATTGCACAACAAGGAACTGTGACCTTTATGCTAAATAAGTATGGAAGATGCAAAAAGCTCATAGATTATACTTCACATGGAATTTCATATGATAACTTTTAATAACTTTTTCATGAAAAAAATGCATTTGCACAATTTGCACAATTTTAAATGCCATAGGGGTGAGTGCAGCCCTTCCTGGTACTGTAAGCTAAAAATTAGTGAGAGTGTGTGAAAAACAGTTAGATAAATGCAGAAATATGCATGACATTGTGATCTTGCAGGTTTTTGACAGGAGCAGGGATTCTCCAGACTACAGCACTAGTGGTCTCTCAGGCACAAAAGGTATGGTGTGTTTCTTTACGGCTCAGTACTAGTGGTAGTGATCTGTTAGTTTATCAGATAAAGATTCTTAATGTTTTGCTACTCAGGTCCCTACTGGGAAGCCTTAGTGTGTTTGTTTTTAAGATCCTATGCACAGTGACGATCTCCTGAATGTTACATGTTTTCCCGTGAATGCAGAGCCCAGTGCTTCTCTGGCTCCCAGTTTGGTGTTGCCAAAGCTTAACCCTCTGCATGTGGAGGAGCATAGCTTGGGAGTGCAGTACTATCCACTGTTTCGGAATCAGCTGGAATGGCAGCTTAGCCTCAAAGTTGACACACAGGAAGCTGAGAGAAAACAGGCCAAAATTACACAGGCAAGTCTGAGCCTAAACAGAATGTAGTGTATAGTTTTAATTTTTATATCTTGAAATGTGAGAAGTCATCAGTTTACTCCACCTCTGTCCAGGAGGCTCTGATGGAAGTACTGCAAATGTGTGAGGATTACTCTTGGATGGTAGACATCCATTTGTTCACCAGCCAATGGAGCAGAGCCAGGCTGGAGGCCCTGAGGCCCTGTGACCACTATGGGCAGCAGGTCCTGCAGGTGCGGTCATGGCAGGAGAAGTTACTGTCTGTTCCTGCATTGTACACCACCTCCAACAACCTGCTGACAGTCCACTTTTCCCACGTTCTGGAGAAGATAGGTAGGTTGCCTGTCCTGGAGGAAGACTTAACCATGATAAGGGTCCAACCTTTGTGTATTTACCTCATGTTATCTTTTCCTCAGTGCCTGTGCTGAGCTCCATTGAGGAGGATATGTTGACCCTACTTGTAGGTCAGCTGAAGCAGCAGTTAGACAGCCTGATATTAGAGCTAAGCAAAGCTGTGGAGGACCTGAGGATGGAGCCTACAGACCTTAGTGACTATACTCTCTATACCAGCATGGTAATTCCATTTTTATCTGCTGAATCTGCAGTACCCAGCACTGATTACACCAAAAATCTTTACAAAACAATAAATGAAAGATTGAAGTATGTAGCTCATGAGCCCACGGAAGCATGGCAAAATTCAGAATTCATGAATTGAAGTCACACCACACAAGATGTTGAAATGGAATTTGAATTGGAATAACAAGAAGAAGAATTGAATTTTAATCTCAATTAAAAGAAATACAATTGAAATGCACAACACAGGAATGTCTATATATATATATATGTACGCATGTATTTACTTTCTAGATGCTTGTATGAGTGTATGAGTGAGTAAAGTGGACTTCCGTGACTGTAAGGGAAACATTTTAGCCTATTCTGTCCCTATATATTTGGTTTATCTTAGCCCTCTGAGTCCTTTTCCCTAAGCACATATTTATTGTTTTGCATATTGAACTGTTTATGCGTATTAACAGGGTCGTTGCATTTTAATTCAACAAATTTCTAAAAAAGTTTTTGTATCACCATTCTTGATTTTTTATGAAAGCATGTGAATTACACATACACCACAGCTCAGAATTATTTTTCATTTATTTGTTTATTTATTTATTTGTATTTTTTTTCCATTTCCAGCTGCTTTTCTAAACTGTGGGTAGCAAAAGAATTACTATTAAGTGTGTTTTTTTAGCTGTAACTTTCTAAATATCTAAATCTTTTTTTTCGAAAAAGTACTCTGACTGTTTTCAGACAAAAAAGAAAAGGAGAAAAAAAATAATTAAAAAAGGTATTGGTAATTCCCATGCAAAATTTCATCAGAATCAAAAATGATGATGCAAAGGCCATTTGTTGAGTTAAAACGGAATGACCCAGCATTTTTGAGTCAGTAGTACCTGTAGAGTAAAGTGTCAGATATATAATCTTTTCTTATTACTGTTAACAATTTATTAACAATTAACATTTTTTTTACATCAAAAGCAAATTAAAGTATATATGGTGAAAAGAATTACTATATTTCATGTAGTTTCTCCTATTTCCTTATGTGTAGAACAATAAATGTTGTCTTTCAGTTCAACCTTAGAACTATAGCAAAAAGCAAAACAATACACATCCTTGTGCCTGGGATAGGCTCCGGAGCTCCTGTGACCCTGAATAGGATGAGCGGTTTCAGAAAATGGATGAATGTTAGGATGCATTGTCAAAAGCTGCACCTACACTATGTATATGAGTTTATTTCAATTCTAATTTAATTTTACTTCCTTAAATTCAATTCAAATTGCAAATCTGCATTCAGTTTTCAACCATAATTCAAATTTAGTTCGGATTCACAAATTGAACTGGAGTTTCTGGGCCCACTCTCAGTTCATTTCTGAATGCTGGCTAGTGACTATTGGAAAAAATGTCTAAATAAAATCTGCAGTAAATGGTTCCACTTCCAGATTTATGCTCTATAGTTTCAGCTTATTCTCTCTTTATTGTCCTTGCTCCTCTGTACCTTAGTTCATCCTGCAGGGTCCCTGCTCATTACTCCTCTACTCTCCCCCTACTCCGACACCCAGGTGAAGAGCTGCCAGAGAATGTCCGATGATTTCGAGCAGCAGCTGGAGCAGCTGCACTCCCTCCAGGAGACTCTACACCTGCAGTATAGGGCTCTGAATGCAGAGGAATCCCAGCTGGAGAAGCAGGTATCATGTCTGCTGGTTGCAGATCAGTAAAAATGATACATCTATCCACAGCTTGTCTAGTGAGAGGCATACATACATATTCCCATTTTGCCAGCATTTCTTGTGGCCTGCACCACAATTTTTTTTTCTAGTAACTATATTACTATGTATGGAATTTTCTGTATCACTGATGTCTGCTGTTTGTGAGTCTGTGCGTTCTCTGTCCTGTACACAGTTGCTGCACCTGTGGAAACACTTTAAGCGCCTGCTAAAAAGGGCGGCAGAGAAACTGAATGGCCGTTTGCCTTTCCTGTCCAACACCCTGGACAGTACCTCCCACTCTCTGCTCCAAGAGCTGAAGGCTCTGCTATCTAAGGCAACTTCAGGTCCATATCTGGATCCCTCCCAAAATGCCACCCTCATGGTGTCCCAGCTGGACGCCTTCTGCAAGCACTTCTACGCTGTATCAGCACGCCTACAGGAGCTGAGCTGGAGCAGTGAGATGCTCAGGGGTACGATGGTGACCTTTGGGCATGGGTGGGCTTGCATAGCTGAATCTAATCATGAAAATTACTATGCAGTTTACTGGGTGTGCTACTATATTACATGTTTACCCCACTAAACTAGTGTCATAAAAATAGCAGTAATTTTTTTTTAACTGGTAAGTTTTATTGGAATAAATGTGCAGTGTACAACATATGTAAATGAGAGTCATTAGTCAGCTTAGTCTTATCAGATCTGAATTTTGTTATGTGAATGGAAAATGTGTGACACAAACCCACCAGGTTTCTCTTAACTGTTAGGGGAGCCACTGGACTTGAGCTTTGTGGAGGCAGCAAAGATAAAACTGGAGGCACGCAAAGGATTGTGGGAACTGCTGAGTGCCTGCACAGCTCAGATCCAGGAGTGGAAACTTCTGATGTTTAAGAAGGTGCAGCAGTATGATGTGTGCTGTTCTTTTTCCTTTATGCTTGAGACCTGAATGAACTTTAAATGGAAAAAAATGTGTGTCTCGGGAGTTCTAATACATTATATCAATATTCTTTTCATGATCAATATTATATAAAAATTGTGATATATAATTTATAAAAAAATAATGACAATAAAATAGCGTAACCGTTGGGAGTTGGTAGTTTGTGGTGCAGAGTGCCCAGGAGAGAGTCAGAGAATGGCTGCAGCAGGCTGCAGAGTTAGCCCAGAGCATCCTGCCCAGTGATGCTGTGCTCAGCAATGCCCAGCAGCTCCTTGAGGTCTTCAGCCAGCAGCTCTCAATGCTGGCCAACCTTAGCAGCCCCACAATCAAGCACAAACACTGGAGGAACATCCTGAAAGGTTCGAGAAAAGGTACAAATGCACACACTGTCATGTTCATGTGTCCATGTGCTGTCTCACAGCTTGTCTTTCATGGTCTTTCAGCAATGGACCTTCACTGCACTGCTGAGAGAGACTTAACTGTGACCGTCTTCTTATCCAAACGGCCGTTGGAACACCAGGATGAAATCAGTAAAGTAGGGTACACAGGCTCCATTTTGCTGTGATTTTTAGCTGAGCGGTAACGGAAGTCCATCAGAATCAGAATCTTTGTTCACCAAGTATCAAGTGTTTAAGGAATTGCTCTTGCTGCAGGTGTCAACACAAAGAGATATGCAAGATATAAGATATAATAAATTGATATAAGATAAAATGATATTAGAAATTAAAATATGAATAGACTATAAATGAGCAAACTGCAAGTAGAAAGGATGTGCAGAACAGCAGTGTAACATCAAAGTGCAACTGTGTCTGTGTACTGACTGCAATGGTGCAACTCGGAAGGCTCTGGCACAGAAGGATTATGGCATGGCATGGGATAGGCAGAGGCTGAGTGCATTACAGTGTGTGTAATAGCGGCATGGCATGGGATAGGCAGAGGCTGAATGCATTACAGTGTGTGTAATAACGGCATGGCATGGGATAGGCAGAGGCTGAGTGCATTACAGTGTGTGTAATAACGGCATGGCATGGGATAGGCAGAGGCTGAGTGCATTACAGTGTGTGTAATAAAGGCATGGCATGGGATAGGCAGAGGCTGAGTGCGTTACAGTGTGTGTAATAACGGCATGGCATGGGATAGGCAGAGGCTGAGTGCATTACAGTTTGTGTAATAACGGCATGGCATGGGA
>JAODKC010000039.1:16235320-16272741 GCA_026777985.1 Mormyrops attenuatus | reverse complement strand
TGTGTAATAACGGCATGGCATGGGATAGGCAGAGGCTGAGTGCATTACAGTTTGTGTAATAACGGCATGGCATGGGATAGGCAGAGGCTGAGTGCATTACAGTTTGTGTAATAACGGCATGGCATGGGATAGGCAGAGGCTGAGTGCATTACAGTGTGTGGAATAACGGCATGGCATGGGATAGGCAGAGGCTGAGTGCATTACAGTGTGTGTAATAAAAAACTTACATTACAAGCGTGTAATAGATAAATGCCTGGTCACATAAGAAGCCTTGTGTACTGCAGATTTGTCGAGAAGCCAAGGCCGAAGCCAACATGAGGGAGGCGTTTCAGGAGCTTAGGCGCCATTGGGAGGAAACACAGTTCTGTCTGACCAGCTTTATTATGACAGAGTGGGGGGAGGAGAATCCATGGAAGACTGTTCCCTCCAGCCACATTAAGCAGCCCGTATCCTCCATGTCCCGTGATGGCGGCACATTTACCATAATTGGTGAGAAGGTTACAAATGAGACCTGTGTGGTTGTCTATTGTCTGTCCTCCTCAGCAAGTCCTTGGATGACAAGATGCAATTAGATTTGAAGTTTACCTTTGTAATTAAAGATACATTGTTAGTTTTGTTGGTATCCCAGTCTTATCTCTACCTGTGCAAGCAGATGCAGCAAGCAAGCATAGCTCTCTACAAAATTATGAGAAAGACAGCAGTAACTACCTCAGTTGATCACTAGAGGGTGACACAACCTCATTGCTTTGAGTTTACTGTACTGCCTACACGTGTTTTCACTCTATTTAAATGCTTTGTTCTTTGTTCTTTGCTCTGTCGTGTGTTTGAATCCCCTGTGTTTGTGTTCGAGTCAAAGGCTGCAAGCAGCTCTGCTCCTTATTAAAGTTGTTTTAGTCCAGCGCATCAGATCTGCTCCACTCCTCTAACAGGGGATTTCAGCCTTTCTTATATCAGGGAACGCCAGATTAATAAGGACCAGAACTAGTGCCCCACTGCCCTTAATACATTATATTATAAATAATTAACAAATAAGGGATGGGGGGGTCTGTCTTGCTGGTGACTAATAACATGCGTCATGTAAAATGTACAAATCGATCGAGTGCATTTTGTCATGCTTTCCGAAATACTTCAGTGTCACTACAGTGGGTTGTGAGCTTTGTCTAAGGCTTCAGCAACAGCACTTTCACCACAGTGACCTGGGTTCAATTCCTGACTAAGGGCCTAAGAAGAAAAACAAATCATTTTATATCTGTTTTCAGGCTGGGAGGACCTTCTGACTCAAACTGAAGACAGTGTGATGAGGTTGTCCACCATGCTTTTGTCGCCACATGTGGCAGAATTTAGGCAAGAAGTGGAATATTGGGTGCAGCTGCTGCAAGAGCTCGGTACTGTCCAGGAGAGCCAAGTCAGGCGTGCTAGCATGGTTGCTAAGCTACTTTTCTCGTCAGTGTGTTTATTTCCTGTTTGTTGTGAATCACACAGATGAGCTGCTAGGTTTCTGGGAGAGGTATCAGCAGAGATGGGTCTTCCTAAGCAAAATGTTTTATGAGACAGGTGTAAACATGCAGAAACCAGATCTGGTGAGTATAACTGTATTTTTTAGTGGTATACTTTAATGGATTTCTTAATATACTAATTATGGAATTTTAATTTAAGGTTTTGCACATGAAAAGTATTTGTGTTTTGCAGCTAATGACTGTGGTGCTGATTCATCTTGCTGTGGTTGTTCCTGTACAGGTTGAGAGGTTCTGTCAGGTTGATTTGACATACAGGGAGATGGTTCAGAACATCGCAACAGACCCCCATGTGCTCAACATCGTGCAGCCGGTAGATATGAAACAACCGGGACGCTTCCAAGGGCCGAGTCTGCTTGCAGTCTTTATGGAGGGATTGTCCATCATGGAAGGGATCTGTAACCAGCTGCTCCACCTCCTGGACTCACCACGTAAAGAATTCCCTCGACTCTGCTTCCTCAGTGATGGGGAGGTGACCAAGCTTCTCTTCCTTCACCCCACGCCGTCCCTGTTACTTTCTACAGTGAGGAAGTGTTTCCGAGGTGTGCGCTGGCTGAAGGTTAATGCCGGCAGCACTGAGATGCTTCACCCTAAAGAGATGGACATTAATAGTAGCATTGCACTGACTAATACACAGCTGAGGGTTTGGGGTGTAATTGGACCTCTGGGGGAACAGGTGAGCTTTTTCCAAGCCCTGGAGCCCAGTGTTGATGCCGTGGTCTGGCTCGTCCAGCTGGAACAGCAGCTACAGTGTGCTATGGTGCAGCTGACATATCAATGTACAGCTGTGCAGGAGTCACCTGAGCCTTTAGCTAAAGATAAAATACTGGAAGACGTACCTTCATCCAGTGGTCAGGGTTCACCCACTGGCATCAGTAGGCAGGTCAGAGGGCAGAAATTAAAAGAAGCTGACAGGCTTACCTCATTCTGGAACCTTCTATTAGACTTTCCTCTGCAGTGTGTGCTTCTGGCAGAAGAAGCGTTGTGGCGCAGAGAGATTCAGGAAGCTTTCTTGAACCCAGCACCAAGTAAGAAAATCAGTCTACGGACCCGTTATACTGCAAAACTGAAAATATTATGTCGCAGGATCCAGAATGGGTTTGCTGGCATCGATGGAAGATTCCAGGATTCTTACTGTACTACAGTGCTACAAGCTCTGATTCTACTCGCCATAAAGCACAACCGTCAGATTGATGGGCTCCTGAATCTAAAGGTCAACTTGGAATCATCTTTTGAGTGGCATAAGCTATTGAAATATCGATTCAGTGTCGGGGATCAAAGTGGGCAGAGTAATTTATCCATGACTCAGGGGGATAATGAATTAAAGAAGCAATACTGCTTTGTGGACATCTTGGATTCACAGTTCTCCTATGGTTATGAGTACCTGGGCCCAGATCAATGGATTATGGTTAATACTCTGTCCTCAGACAGAGCAGCTGTGGGGATCCTTCTCGCTCTCAGTAGCTTCAGGTGTGCTTTTGTTGGTGGGCCCAGTATGTCAGGGAAGAGTAAGACTGTGGCCCATCTTGGTGCAGCACTTGGGCAGCCAGTGGTCACTTTGCAATGTTTCCAAAATACAGCTCCTGTGGTTATTCTGAATATGCTTGTAGGTGCCCTGCAGACTGGAGCTTGGCTAGTGCTAGACGCTGTGGATTCTCTGATGCAGGGCACACTGTCTCTTCTGGGGCAACATCTGTCTGATATTCATGTGTCACTCTCAGCTATGCAGGGCTTTGGCTGGTCTGACCATGCGTCTGAGGAACTCCGTTGCTGGGGGCAGATATCGTTGGCAGGGAATCCAGTTTCACCCAAATTTGGCTATGGCTGTGTGATAATTTCATCAAGCCATCACATATCTGATGTTCCAGAGAATTTGCGACTTGCCACTCGACCCGTGTCTTTGGCTCAGCCAGACTACAGGCTCATTGCCGAAGTGTCTCTGACTGCCCTGGGATTCTCAGAATCTGCCTCACTCAGCTGCCGCCTCGTCACTCTTTTTAGCCTTGCAAAGGATTCACTCTGTTTCCCAGAATTCCTCACTAATGGTCCATCATCTTGGCTTGTTCTTCTAAAAAAAGTAATTGATGTTGCTGGAGTATACCTGTATCAGCTTTGCAAAGCCTGGCTAAACGACAAGGACAATGTAATCAGGGGGAAGCTGGGCCAAGAGGCGTGCTTGTCAGGCACAGCTCTAAGACTGGAAGAGGAAACAGAAAGTGAGGACAAAGATCCACTTATGGGCCACCGCAGATGCAACCACCAGACCTCTGCCCTTCTGCACACAATAGTTGAGGAGCAGGCCGTCATCAGAGGTGTAAAATCTGTGCTCCAGTCAGCCATATCTGACCCCAGAAAGGCCTTGCAATTCTGCACCATTTTTGAAGAGATCTTCCAAGCTGCTGCCTGCCCTTCCCTTTATCCACAGTACACAGATGAGGCTGAGCTGGCCGTCCTCAGGACAGCAGTGAATGAGGAGCTGCAGGAAAGTGGTCTGCACCCTGATCCCATAATGCTTTGCAATGCATTATCATTGTATCAAGCCCTGAAACGTGACCAAACAGTATTATTAGTGGGACACCCAGGAAGTGGCAAGACAATGTGTTACAGAGCTCTATCTGGAGCTCTAAGGAAGCTGGCAGCACAGTTTCAACAGGATGTTGGTAGCGAGTGCGGGAGTTCTGATATGGAGCAGAATTCCCCAAACTGGATGTCTGTTAGCACAGTTCTCATATTTCCTAATAGCTTATCCCACAAGGAATTCTGGGGAAGCTGGAATGAGGGGCAGGATTGTTGGTGTGACGGGGCATTCACGAAAGAGCTTAGAAATTCAGAGTCGCGAGGCTTCTCCATCACTAGCCGGGCCCCAAAGGTAAAATGGCTGGTTCTGGATGGGGATCCTGTGTCTCAGCCAGGTTGGCTGGATCCATTAAGCACCATATGCAATCCTGAAGATCCTTTCCTGTCCCTTCCAACTGGAGAAAGGATACGTCCATCACAAAGGGAACTAAAAATTCTGGTGGAGGTATCAAACCTGGAAAATGCATCACCATCAGTTATCACACGCTGCAGCCATGTATACCACTCTGGGAAGGAAATATGGAGAGCTGTGTGGAAGGCAGAGCTGCAAGCCCTCCACAGGGAGCAGGGTCTCGACGAGGTGACTCTGAGGATGTGGACCCGACTGGCAGAAGACTTGTTTGACAGCACCCTCCTCTTCCTGACACGCGAGGTGTCTGTGCTGCCTGAAGATGGACAAGAAAAACTCAGCACAGGTGTTGTGTATGGGCTACAGGAAGTGATGTCATTTATTAGAATCCTCCATGCATTCTTGGTGCATTTTGGGAATGGCAGTACATTGACACCCCAAACCTATAATAATGAAGGTAAATGCAGTTCCATAAATGTATATAAAAGTGACAGCATTTAAATATAGGCATAAGCCTGTTTATTTCAGTTATTCATATTCATTTAAATATATTTGAGAATGCCATTTTTGTCATGTAACGGCGAGGCACGGCGGTGCAGGGAAACAGGCGCGGGAGTCCAGGAGTATAGGTAAAAACACAGGATTTATTAGGGGCGAAACACTCAGGAACACAGAACAGCTCGCTACGTTAAGACGCTAATGACCAGACTAGGGAAAAGCTCATAAGAAAGCTCTTAAATACACAGAATCAATTAGACAAGACTAGATACAGCTGGTGACCAGGAGGATTCCACATGAGGTAAAATAAGGGGCGTGGCACACAGGAGGAATGGCACGATCGGGATGTGACAATTTTCATTTTGTAGGGGATGCAGATTTTGCAACCATTAGTCTTCTATGCTAACTGAGTAGAGGAATTAATCGGTAATATTTTAACGGAAAATCTGGGTTAAGAAACCACAGTTTCAGTTCTAAGACTAAATACTCTGAGGTGATATAGAGCAGTAATGAAATGCTTACTGATTAATCAGATTATCACTGGCCTTGAGGTATACACTGATACTGCTCTGTGGCCTGGTTCTAGTGGCTGCACATCCACAGTCGCCTGCAGAGCCGGTGGTATCCTCTGGCCCGCAGGAGCTGCAGATGCGGAACCTCTTTGTTGTAGCCTACATCTGGGGCTTTGGGGGACACCTGCATCCCAGGTTAGCATTTATAATATCGTAGTATATTATTAAAAGCAGAGGTGGCAATTTCAGGTCCAGAAAGTAAAAATCCAGACCAGGATTTTGTTTTAACCAACCACTTGAGTACTATTTCACTGTGACTCTTTACGCTCAGCTGGTTGGTTGAAGCAAAATCCTAGTCTGAATTTTTACTTTCTGGACGTGAAATTGCCACCTCTGATTAAAAGCAGGTTTTATTGCCTTCCTTTTGTTCTGTTGTTGAACATTTTCTTAAAACTGCTTTCATGTTCCTCTCGAAGTCAAATAAAGGTGACATTGCCTCACCCAACGCCGACATAGTTGTCGCATTTAGAATAGAATAGTGAATCATTATTGACCCCCAGGGGGAAATTCTGTAACACTTTTCTTAAAGCACCCATGTATAATGCGTCACAGATACCTTCATTATGCACTATAATGCATTCATAAAGTATTATACACATGGCTATAACCATTTATAAAAAGGTAAAACTCATTATAGCCATATTTATTATGCATTATGAATGCTCTGTGAAGCTTTCATCTATAATGCAGTATAGAGTCCCTTCATAATGCAGTACCGAGTGTCCTTAATTCTTATACTGACTATTATAATTCATTATGAAGGTATCTATAGTGCATTATAGATGAGAGCTTCATAGAGCATTCATAACATATACAGTAATAAACATGGCTATAATGTGTTATGCCTTTTTATAAATAGTTATAGCCGTGTTTATAATACTTCATGAATGCATTATAACTATCTAAAATGTGCTATGATGACTGCTATAAGTAAAGTGTTATTCCCTTTGCCCCACCGTGCACTTAATGAAGCTTGGGGTGCGGGAGGGGGTGTCATAGGGAAGGGCAGCTACCATGTGGTGCCCTAGAAGCTGGGGGTTCAGGGCCTTGCTCAAGGGCCCATGGACATGCAACTATTCTGCAGAGCCAGGCTGGGCCCGACCCAGCAACCTTTGGATCACAGCCACTGAGGCTTCACCCACTGAGCCACACATACTGTGTAAAATGTCCTTTGTAGTAAACCTTTCATTCATGCATATTTTTTAGTAATTAATACATATGGCTGGTAACTGGAAAATCTGTTCTATGGCTTCTCTATAGGTATTGGCCCCGGTATGATGCTTTTGCCCGTGAAGCCCTATACCAAAGCTGCTATAGGGTGGAGGTGCCTGCTGGGGGGCTGATATTTCAGCATTTTATTAACCTAAATGAGGGGCCCCAATGGGAGGCCAGCACTGGTATCTGTAGCACTGGGAAGAGAAGCCTACACCTTTCCTACCCTATCATCCCACAGGTGTGTTCCAGGCACGATATTGCACTAATTTATCTGTGATATTTATTTTATATTCCATCTACTAATTCGATATGATCTGACTGGCATGTACCTTGCTATTTTCATTTCAGAATGGCTATATAGTGACTACAAGCTAAATACTAATCTTCAAATGCATGTACATTAATCCTCTTGCCTGTTTTTAGCAGTATGAGAAGCATGCCTTCCTGTTAGACCTCATGCTAGAAGCCTGTCAGCCAGCACTTGTGGTAGGTGAGAAAGGATCAGGAAAAACCACACTGTGCCGATCCTTACTGAGCCGGGAACATCCACATCGGTGCCTCCCTGCAAGCCCCTGCCTGAAGACCGCTGACTTACGAGGAATTCTGGAGAGTTTGGGATGCCAGATGACAAAACTGGATAACATGCCTGTCAATGTTAAGAAAACGGGATGCCTACTGTTTCTGGATGACCTACACAGTGCCCCTCGTGGTAGGCGGTCAATAATGCTTTTGGTTGATTATGAAATTATTAATCTTTTATTGCTGAACATTGACATTGGTTTATTGAAATTTATTGTTTCTTATTTATGTGCTGCCCAGATGTTTTTGGGACTTCTATGGCTCTGGAGACACTGCGTCTCTCCATGTCCCGGGGAGGTGTGCTGACCTCTGACGGCCTCCGTTTCAAGCTCTTCAGATCAGGACCTTTCAGCTACCTGGCTACCTGCAGCACACCTAGAAAGGACCACCTCAGCTATGGTAGCATCACGCCACGCTTATCACGTCTCTTCTCCATCTTTACGTTACCTGACCTGTCAGAAGATGTCTTGTTCTCCCTACATCATCCCAGACTGCAGCTGTGGCTGAAAGAGGTCCAAATCACGCACCATCTGAAAAACATATCTGCCTGCATCATTTCTGCAACGCTTGAACTGTACCATCTTGTGCAAAAGAAATTTCCCCGAAGTATGGAAAGGCTGGACCTCATGTTCTCCCCATGTGACTTACAAAAGGTGTTTCAAGGGATGTGCCTTTGGGGTCCACAAAGATCTACCAGACAGCCGACCAGCAGCAGACACATGCCAATCTCACAGTCCTCTTTCTGTTTACACCCCTTCACGATGGCTAGAAATGGGCCTGTAGCTGACTTATTCAGTATTGTCCGCTTGTGGATGCATGAGTGTTTGCGTACATTCGGGGATCGCCTCTACTCTGAGGAGGAGAAAAAACTGCTGTTGTCACTTATAGTTCAGGTTTCTGTAGTGACCTTTGGTGAGCGGGAACCATCCCAGCATCCCGCAGGCAAACTGGGCACTGAGCCTTGCACTGTGTGTTCAGCCCCAGTTATGGAAAAAACAAATTTGAAGAAGAGTCCACGTTCTTCAGGCAAATACAGAAACACAAATGGAGAAGAGTGGATCTCATCCAGCTCAGAGATTGGGTATGAAAACATTCATGACAACTCAAAGGATTCCCCAGGTAAGGAAACCAGTTTTAGCTCAGGAGTCAGTTGCTTTGTAAGCAATGAGGAACTACAGAGTGAAAAATTCTGTAAGAGTTTTGAAAACTATAACATTTCTCAAGGGATAAAAGAAGAAATGATGAAAGATATAAAGCCAAAAAACCTTGGGCTTCAACCAAACTCTGGCCCAACGTCTGATGATATGTCAGACCCTTCAGTGTTATGGCCTTCCCCCCCTAAACAGACTAAGTCACTGGACAAGTCTGATTGGAAGAGAAGTTTTAAACTGGTTGCCCTGTGTCCACAGAAAAGTGTCTTAAACCAAGTAATAGTGACTAAACACACACCCGCTCTTCACTTGGTTCCTTTGGATCTGCTCCGGGGCATGGAGACCACCGTCCAAGATGCAATCTTTAGCCTCGAGCTTTCTGAACAAGTGCATTCCTCAGCTCAGCAGAACTTCAAATATAATGCCGCATACCTAGAGCGGGACCCAGGTGTACTGGTCCAACAGCTGCGAAGAATCATGAAACTGTGGGGAGTGGGGACAGAATTAACTGAGCCAGGCATCAGCTGCCATGGTTATGCTATGTTCGGGCAGAGACTGCACCAGCTGGCACATGTCCTCCGTGCCTTGCTCATTCCTGGGGGGCATGGCGCCTTGTTTGCAGCAGCAAAGGGCACAGGGCGCAGGACCAATGTGCGACTCGCGGCCCAGCTAACAGGCTGCCGACTGCTGGAGGTTCATGCTGGTAATGAGGCAATGGTACACCAATTACTGAAGGAAGCTACCACCCGGAGTGGGTTGCATGGCAGTAATGTGGTTCTGTTAGTGCATGAAGATGCCAGCCAGCCTATCAGAGATGAGATACTGTTAGTTATGGCCAATGGCAGCTTTCCGGACCTCTATTCCAATAAGGAACTGAAGAACATGATAAAGAAAATCAATGCAAAGATAAAGAACTCATGCAATCAGCTAAGGGAAGAGGAAGGGCTAGCAAAGTAAGTATATTTAACATATTTTGGTAACACTTTCTATAAATGCCATTTGTATAAGAATCTAAGAAGACATTCAAAATACACTATAATGCATGTATGAACAAAGGCATAGCACATTATAGCCAAGTTTATTATACATTATGAATGCTTTATGAAGCGCTCATCTATAATGCACTATACATATAATACCTTCATAATGCAATACAAAGCATCCATAATTCCAATACCGAGCATTATGATGCATTTTGAAGGTATCTACAGTGCATTATAAATAAGAGCTTCATTGGACCTTATGAAGTATAATAATCAATACTATAATGCCTTATGACCGTCAGTAGAAGATGTTGTAATGCTTTATTAATTCTTATTCTGGCCATTGTAAAGCTTTATAAAGGTATCTATAATGCATTTTAGATGACAGATTCAGTAAAGTGTTACCAGTATTTCAACCAATGTGTCTCCTTGCATGCAATATATGCAAAATATGCTACTCATATTTTTCTGATTCCTTATCTTGCCTTTGTACTGTAATGGTACTGTTTCCATGCCTGTTTATTAGAATACTTATGGAGCGCTTGTGTGTCTCTGAGGGTCAGCACTGGTGATCAGAAGGTCCCCGATTCAAATCCCATGGCTATATAATGTCACTTTTGGGCTTCTTGAGCAAGGCCCTAAACCCCAGTTGAACCAGGCGATGCCATCTGACCAGAATCTCTCATCCTCACTTTTACGTTGCTTTGGACTAAGGTGTCTGATAACCAAATAAATGTAGTATATTATACCATAAAAATATCCCTGCACTTACAAGATACATCCAATGTATCAGATTCTTTCGTCAGGTCGAACAAAACATGCATGTGTTCCTGATTATGCCTCTGGAGCCCAGCAAAATGTCGGGGCAAACTAGGAAACTCTTATGGGGGTCCATAGCCAGGGCCTTGGAGCTCTGCTGCTGTGCGGAGCTCTACCAGCCATGGAGTACACAGTCCTTAATGGAGGTTGCTGCTCATCACCTGAAGCAGAACATACAGGTGTCTGATTTGGGTGTCCAGGGTAGGTCATCACCGTGCGAAGGTATGGCTCTAAAGTACATTTTCCATTTATAATGTTAGTAAAACTTGTGAGCAAATACATTTTGTGATATTATTTCCATCTCAGTGGACGATGCTACCTGGCTGAGCTCAGTCCCCCTGATCATGGCAGGAATTCACCAATCAGCACTGGCGTACACAGAGACTCTCCTTCCGCATATGCACCTTTACAGCCCCCAGACATACACACACCTCATGGAGAACTTCATCTACTTATGCAGACATCTATCAGATAAGATTAAGGATGAGGCCAAGAAGTAAGGATCGTTATTCACCACTTAAATTTTAGATATGTGTCTATTTCACACAAATAGCCAATGACTAATACATATGAAAATGTTTATTCCTAAATAATTGACGATTATATTTATGTATGGTTTTGCAGAATGACCACAGTTCTAAGTCATTTGAAAGACATGATTAACGAGGCTGATCAGTACAGAGACAATGTTCTGACAATCAGAACCAAGTTAACTGAAGCACAACAGGTAAATCCGAACATCAGCCAGGTAAACATGACCAGCAGAGATCGCTAACTGTGGCACTATGCAGGGGAGAGTAAACACAATTTTATCTTTGGCTTGCATCTTCTGCATGTGTGGGGATCAGCTCCACAGCCACCTGCAGCATGAGGTGAAGACGGCACAGGTGCTTTATGACCAGGCACGGCAGGACCGCCTGCTGGAGGAGGAGCAGCTGGCCGACCTGGAGGGGCACAAACGGCGGGCAGAGCAGCGAGTGGATGACGCCTTTCAACAGGTTAGGCACTGCAGGGCTCTGCCAGGTTCCAAGCAGTCTGCTCTGGGGAGGATAATCTGCTGACCAGCATGTTTGTCTCCTTTTCAGGGGATGGTTATTAGATACCGGCAAATATCCTTGACATGGCATAGCAACGACTGAGACAAGGGGCGTACCTAGAAGTTCAAGGACCCCTGACAAAATGTCACATTGGCCCCCTCGCCCAATTTTATGTATTATACAGTACTTATGCAAGGGCCCATTTCAAGTGCTGGAGACCGTGAATCTGCCTGGTTCTCCATGCCCCTCCCATGCCCTTGGCTGGGACACCGCAAGTGAAATGGATTTTCCAAGATGGAAAATCACCAGGTGGCGTCAGTGACCTTAGAAAAAAATTAAAGCAGTGCATGTAGTAGGGCAATAATGTTTACAAAACAAAGGATTTTTAGAGAAGTTTGATATCTGTTGGCACTCTTTCAGTTAGTCACATCCATTTGATTAAACATGTTACAAACATGCAAAATTGTGTATGTGGTTCACACATGTTTAAAAAGTCTGGACTGAACTCTTACTTTACCTTTCATATCCTAAGTGATCCTATATCAACATATTCTTCATGAAAAGTTCCTACTTGCTGTTTAATTTGCAGTTGTTAATTATAATTATTTTGTGTCCATCAAATGGAAACTCGAGGGGAAAACTGTAACTATATATCTGCTATCTAATGCTGAAAATTTCTCAGCCATGGTTATATTCTACTTCCTTTGTTATGTCTATTTGATTTCTTTACAGAAGATGCAAAAATCTCTTCTAGCCTTTGTGGATCCTGCAACACCTTCTCCCTCCTGTAAATTGCTAATGCATACTGCACATCTTTTTAACTTGTAGCCCTTTGAGATCCTGTGATGTAAAGGGCATTATAAATAAAATGTATTATTATTATTTATTATTACTGTATTCATAGGATTTCTTGGCAAATTTAGTTTGTCTCCCTTACAGTAGTTGTGCCCACCTGTCCTTACACAGCAATCGGAATTTAAAAGCAGAATTTATCAAATGAATCGCTGAGGGAATGACAATTTCCTGAGACAAAAATTAAGGGTATTTATGAAAATTTGTTTAGTTAATGTATCCTTTCCAGGTGAACACATCATTTTCAAAATGTGTTGTAAAGTACATGTAATGTAAATGATAAAATTTACTAGCTTGATACAATTTTCCATACAAAATATTATCCAATACATAAGTTATTTATATTCTTATTTATAACTCATTACTCATTTATAACAGATCAATAAATTAGGATTGTAACAGATTTAACACATTTTCCCACCTTAACTTTAGAAAAGAATTTTTTTAAATAATCAAACGTGCCCTCTGTTTCTCCAGGTGAGTCCTTTGTACCATGCCGCAGTGCAGGCAGCGCGGTCTCTCAGCCAATCAGACGTGAACGAGGTACGGCACTACAGGCAGCCCCCGGACGGCGTCATGCCCGTCATGGATGCCATCTGCTTGCTGTTCGGCCGCCCCTGCGGCTGGGAGAGCAGCGTGCAGCTCATGTGTCAGCCCGACTTCTTCCAGGTCAGAGGCCACGACCAAATGAATTTGCCTGGTTTGTGTTTTTTGTCTTCACCGTCATAAACCTGACCTGATATTGGTTACGGTATGATACTGTCACAGCATGCATGTAGACAGCAAACAGAGCTCAGCTGCCTATAGAAGCACATTTATACTGTGATGACAGATGAGGTATGTTCATGTACTGAATAGGCGACGGCCCAGACATAGACACACTAGAGGACTGGGGCTTATAATGACCAGTGAAGTGAAGGTTTTCAGTAGTTAAACTTCATGAACTACTAAATAAAATTATCTGTTATGTTAATTATATATTGTTTTTACCAAAAGGGTAATCTGATCTATAAGTCCTAATCAAGAAAGAAATTAAGTTTGAACAGATGGCATGCAAAACGGATGTCATTATTGAAGTTCAGATCACATTTTAAGACAAATAATAGAAAATTCAATATTTCAGAATTTTAGACAGGATTCACTCCGAGTAGCTTTACTTTAGATCCTGCTCTGGAGACTGTGCATCAGAATATTATTTCTGAACGGAAGGGGGACAGAGAGCTTTTTGTGGCATGGAAGCAGCCAAATGATAATAGCTGTTCTGCTATCAGGAGCTGGCTTGCTATGACCGGTCCAGGGTGCATGGGCAGCTGTTTGAGGCCCTGCAGCAGATGGTAGAGCAGCCCGAGCTGCAGCCTGAGGCGGTGCGTGGCGTGAGCCAGGCCTGCGAATCGCTGTGTCTCTGGGTGCACGCTGTCTACCAGCACGTCTGCGTGCAGCGCCACATGGTGCCACAGGAGGCGCTCCACGCTCATCTGGGGACCCGTCTGGCAGAATGCCAGGCCCAGCTGCATCTGCTCCAAGTGCAGGAGGAAAGCGCTCACCGGCTGCTACGGGACACAGAGAAGCGGCTGCAGGCTGCCAAAGAGGAAGAGGAGGAGCTAAGAGAACGGCTGCACCAATCAGAAAGCCGGGAGCAGGAAAGTGCTGCTATCATGCGGTGGCTGGAGCCGCATATTAAGGCCTGGAAAGCTGCGGCCGAGGTGGGGGTCACTGCAGTGCATGTTTTCGCACTTTTACATACGTAAAGTATCTATAATCTTCTGTGTTATAGGAAACATGTTTGTGAGATTATGAAACTATTTAATTAATTTGCCACAAATCAGGAAGTGTTAAATCTAGACTGTATGCACTATTAGTAACAGTTGAATTTAAGTACATAAAGTCTTCTTTATGATAAAAAAAACCTCAATAAAATGCTAAAACACCATCCTGCTCTGCTTGTGTTCAGAGGACAGAGGAGGGTGGTAAGACAGCCCCAGGTGACGCTCTGATCTTAGCCGCAGCTATTACCTACCTGGGGCCTTTCGGGCCGGACGTGCGATGCGAGCTTCTGGAGAAATGGTGTGAGCTGTGCTGCTCAGGCTGTATCAGCCCCACCCCTGAAGATCCCAGGAGAGCGCCGCTCAGTCCTCCAGGGCCCGTCTCAGCAGACGTAGCTTGCTTTGTGCCCATGCCAGTGGCCAGGGATGTGCTCCTCCCTCTGTCCCGAGCTGTGGGCATAGCTCACGGGGCACATCCAAGCTCCACGCCCTGCCTGCTGATAAAACTGCTGTTGTGGGGACACCGGGACCATTGTGCACGACACTGGCCCCTGCTGGCAGACGGGCAGCAGCGTGACAATCTCAGCTCAGCAGATAAGGGATGGACAGGTGACCTGCTTATCAACCTCTATGTCTCTTACAGAGGTGAGGTGGTATAATGGATTAGTAGTGTTGACTGACACATCTATGGTTAAGGAAGGTAAGGGGCTTGATTCCCACCCTGCTCTGTGTATTTTGTGTTAGTGCATGATTATGTTTGTATGTGTGCCCAGCGATGGACCCCCATCCCATCTGGAACATACACAGCCTTATACCCTGCGTTTCTGGGCAGAGGCTCCAAATATCCTTGCTTGTGACCTTGCTCAGGAGTGTAGTGCATTGTACTGGTAATACTAATATAGATATATAGATAGAATTGTTCAGCAGTTATTTTATTGATAGTGTTTTGTCATTGGCAGGGGGATTCTTTATGAAGGACTGCAGTGCTTGGAATGGGAGGGGTTATGATATAGTTGTTGATGCTAATGACCCCACCCTGCTGGACAAGATAAGGCAGAGTGCAGAAAAAGGTAGGAGGCTCACTATGCACTCCTCGCTGGGGCCTTGCATTGCCTTTGTGGTCATTTTCAGAACCTTCTTAGTACTACTAAGGGCTCATTCTGCTGTTCTGGTTTACTGCTCCTCAGGGCCCTCTTTGTGTGAAGCAACAAGAGCCTATGTGCTATTTTCATGAGGCATTACAGTAATATTGACCACATTTTAAATAAAACATCCAAGGCTCAATTTTACTTACCCGAAAAATGCACTTTAATGATTTAGCATATGTCGTGCTGTATTTAACAACAGTAAAGGTAACTAGCTCAAGTCTCAGGAAAGATTCTATTGTTCCATAAAAATACTTTTTTCCAGCAAAATTGCTAAATAGATGGCCTCGTATAAAACTATAGGCTAAATGTCTTTAAAAAATGACATACTATAAATGACTCTACTTTCCCTCATGGCCAAACGATTCCTTAGTTACTGAATGGTCATGCTTGTGCGTTTGTGGTCTCTGCAGGCAGTTCGGTGCTGGTGACACATGTGGAACAGGCTCGTCCATGCCCCGAGTTCCTGCACCTCCTGCTGCACCCCAGCAGCAGCCGGGCCCCACCTCTCAGCTTGCTTGTTCAGACTGTCCACCCTGAGTTCCACCTGGTCCTCAGTACCCCCTTGCCTGTGCAAGCACTACAGCATGGTGAGAATAAGACAGATATGAGCACAAACACCATTTCTTTTTATTGGCTGATCCCTGACACTATGTTCTGCAGAGATCCACCCCTCGATACTGGCCAAGGTGCAGGTGATCGACCTCTCCCTGGGTGCGGCCGAGGTGCAGGACGTCCTCCTGATGGAGATTGTGCAGACCAAATGCCCTGGGCTGTGGAAGCAGCGACGTCTCTTCTTAAGAGATCAACAGGCTCTACAGGACAAACTGCAACAGGAAGAGGTCAGAAGAGGGAGGCATACTTGGAAATAATACCAGAAATGGTAGATAATATGCAGTTGGCTGCTGTAAAGACCACAAATTAATATGATTAATTTAACAATTAAAATTTTGACTAAGAGACCTAAAAACCCTTCGACTGGGCATGTTGATGGCTGTCTTTATTGATTGGCTTCATTCTGTTTATTTCACAGACCTCCTTACTGGAGCACATCCATCAGTCATTCAGCCCAGTGCTGCAGGACCTGCACTTATATTCCCTAATGTCCACTTATCAGAATGCAGTCTCCGGCCTGCAGGCCGAGCTGGCGGAGGTGACCCTGGAGGTGGAGCGCCACGATGCCATGCTCGCTGCCTTCCACAGAACCGCCGGGCTGGCGGCAGACCTCTATCGGGCACTGCAGGGGGTTGCTCGCCTCTGCCCACTTTACCGCTTCCCGCTCTGTGAATTCCTGCAGGTGGTGAAGGAGGCCATCGTCCTAAATGAGCACCTGGATGCAAACAGCAGAGGGCAGCTGCCAGCCGGCACAGTCATGGCAGCGATCACGGACACACTAGTGCGCCGTGTGCTGGAGCACTACCAGCCCCGCCTCTTGCAAGACCATGTGACCCTGCTGTGGCTGCTGGTGTCTGTTTCTCTTTGCCAGCACAACGAGGGCTCCTCTGAAGCTGAAAGGGTCGCCTTCCTCCATGGACTGGCAACAGAGCTCTCACCTGAGGCTAATGAACCAAAAGCTCTTACTTCGTCTTGTCCCACATGTGAACCATCGTGGATTCCTTTGCACACACACTCAAAGGTGCTCTGCCTGGAGAAGCTGCCTCCGTTCGCAGGTTTACTCTCCTCCCTGCAGGCGTATCCTGAGCAATGGCAGGAGTATCTGAGCTTCCCATCCTCCACAGTCATTAGGCCCATCCCGTTCTCGGTCTTTAGCCACCTCTCCACCCTGCAGCGTGCTCTGCTCTGGAAGACCCTGCTCCCACACTGTCTGGCTGCCGTGGTGGACGACCTGGCAGCGTGCCTCCTGGGCCTGCCCGCTGGGGCCTCCTTCACTGGTGCTGCCCCAGAGATGATCTCCACCATCCTAGGTAAAGCAGAGGACCCGATCATTCTCATGCTACCAGGGCAGAAGGGGCAGCCATATACTCACCCACTGCGCTGGCTGAACCAGGCTGCCCAGTGCCTGCCTGACAAAAAGGTGAGAAGGAATGGAATGATAGGATGGTTATACATTAAGAATACAGAGCAATCACACATAAACTATAATGTTAATTATGTTAATGCATTTTATTGCTTTATGATCTGAAGAATTTCTTATTTAAAAGGATTCTAATATTTTTATTGAAGGTGAACATTCAGGTTGTTACCTTTGGGGGAAAGTGTCAGAAGGAAGCCGTGCTTGCCGTGCTGGAGGAGGCTGTCCAGAAAGGCCTTTGGCTAGTTTTTAACAATTGTCATTTACTGGACGAATGGGATGACGACGTGGTGTACAGGCTAACTCAATTAGTGTCCTGTACTGGTCAAGGTGAGTTGAGGTTTCCCCTTTACCCCCATGCCCATGGTCAAGTAATACTATGATACTTATGATAATGGTATATGATATATATGATAATTGTAAAAAAAAAAAAAGAAAAGAAAAAAACTATTATATTTGTACTTTTCAGGTAACACGACTGGTGTAAAGCAAGAAAACAATCTGAGCCCAAGCAGAGAAGGTAGCAGACTCGCACAGCCAGGCTTCAGACTGTGCTTTATATGCCAAGCCCAGGCTCCCTTCTCCATACCAGGTACTCTCGTGCTGCTCAGAGCGAGGACACCTAAGCAGCGCAGGCTGTCACTTATCGTCTGATTCACTCTGCTTACATGAATGAATCACTGCAATATCCATCACATACCAACCTACACAAAGTCCACATCACCTGAAGTTAATTTTATTTTAATTAAGCTGTGACTAACCCAGCTTTTCCTTTTTTATTTTTTTTTAAATTCGAAAGTGGCAGTGAGGATGAATGCGACATGTCTGGTGTGCAGTTCCCCGAGGGACCTGGAGGGGGTGCTAAGTTACTCACTGCAGCAGGCTGCCTCTGCTGCTCGGGCTGCCTCCACTTCTTCAGAAGCACTTCTGCAATGTTCCATCCTGCATTCAGTACTACTGCAGCATCAAACATACCTGGGTCAGGGACATCACTACAGCTGGTGAGAGGCGCTCTGCTGTGATAGCTGGGGAGCCATTCCTTCTTAATCTTAATCATCTTAATCTGATGGTTACTTGCAGACCAAATCCTCATCTATGTGGCATCATTCCAAAACCAACATTTGAGCTAGCCTAAGGTATTCCAAAAAGGTGATAGTTTATAGTAAAGGGTTCTTCACGGACACAGATGAACGGGATCAAACCGTATCTGGTGCTCAGAGAGCTTGATGCAGCTCAGACTCATATCTTGCATTATTTATGTTACACTCCTTGGCAGAATCCTGGCATCAGTTTTTTTCAGTAAGCATTATGTTCTTTGGTCTCCATCCAACTTGCATTAATGAGAAGCTTCCGTGCAGGACGCAGGAGGACTTGCTTGCGCTGCTTGATGCCGCGGTCCGGATTGCTGGCCGCCTTGCTGACCCAGCTGCTGTGCTGGAGTACATAGCAGGTGCTGAGCCTTTCCCTGGGTCAGAACTCCTGAACAATTGCTTACATATTTTGATGTTCTAAATCATTATTAGCACTCTAATATCCACACTTTTCTCTTCTGTCATTTCTGAAACATTGAAATTTATTTTATAAAATCTTCCTACAAACACCCCAATTGCTTAAACTCAGCCTGGTAAGATTTTGCATTCACTTTCACTAACTTTCCCTCACCGATTCCATTACCAGCAAGTTAACCACATTCATGTTCTGTCCTCAGCTGCTTTAGTGTATGGAGGACACATTGCGGACTCAGTGGATTTGGAGACTGTGCAAAGCTTGGCCAGGGTCTGTGTCAGACCGCCGCCTTCTCAGTGGGACAGTGGTCCCCTCTCTGAACTCTTCAAGAAATCTGGGACCTCTGGTACTTACCTATGTCTCCTCTTAAAACAGCCTCATACAGCAGACTGTGAACTTGCAGCAAAACAGCCCATTATGTTGGGAATCATGATTTAAACACTGAAATTTATGAATTTGCAGTGCTGCTTATGTCCAGCCTCTTTATGCAGTTATTCTCCAGTGACCCGGTGTCATTCCTGTAACAGCATTCTGTTATTTGTGTACCATCACTTCTCAGGTTTGGCTCAGCAGCTGAATGGACTGCTGGGCTGGCTTCATGGCCTCCCACACCACAGTGACCTCACACTGCTGGGCTGGCTTCAGGGCCTCCCCCACCACAGCGACCCCACACTGCTGGGCTTTACCTCCAGGCTGGACGTGGAGCTGGTGAAGGAGCAGAGTCGCTCCCTGCACCTTCTCCTTCAGCAGCTGCCTGGCCCCTGGGGCCCCTTACCAAGGAGCAGGATGGAAGGGGACGGCCCTCTAGTGTCCGATCTGCAGCACGTCAAGACCAGACTGCTGACCCTGAGGGACATGCTGGACAGAAAGAGAAGCCAGAGACCTGTGGCCACCAGCGCAGTGTTCCAGCGTCCCCTGCGGCGTTTCCTTAAGCAGGAGATGGACTCTCTTATTGAGGTTGTATCGTCACTGCTTGCAGGTCTCACACACCCTCCCCAAAACAACGGACAGGCCTCCCCTGCTCCCACTCTTTTAGCCCTCTCCTGCATGGAAAAGCAAGCAGAGCTACTCAGTGCCTACCTGCAGGAAGAACCCATCTGCACTTACTGCCTCTCTGCGTTCTTCAACCCCCACGGCTTCCTAGCGGCCCTGGTTAGGGAAGGTATCCGGGACAAGCATGGGGACATCAGCCAGGTCTTTCTGCACTTCCAGGTATGACCAGTCTATTGAGGTCACAGCTGTATAATTACTTGCAAAATTTAACTTTTAACCGAAATGTACACCTACTCCATTCACTTGCATTCTCCAGAACATTACATCTCTAGTTACATACAGAAGTTTGAGGGAAACAGGGTAATATACCCATTTACTGGCATTATAGCAAAAAAATGGAATACCAGTTGATGATGTACCATTTCCCATCAGCACATGTCCTGTATGACACACAGCACTTCACTTCTCTCTATAACTTTAGGTGCTCAGCGCTGTAGGACTGCCAGACTCTCCTCCTGATTCTGGGGCTTACTTAAGTGGTCTGGAACTGCAAGGAGCACAGTGGGACACACAGCTGGGGGCCCTGCAAGACACTCCCTCTTCCAAACGCTGGCCATTTCCTATCCTGTGGGTCCGACCCAAAAGCAGGGCTGTGAAGTTAAGCTGGTCTCAGGATAACCCGCCCCCCAGTGTTTCGTCTTCCCTGCCCCTGTACCACTGCCCTATCTACCTGGAGGCGGTGTCTACAGACACTGGATTGGGTTTGGCTGAGAAGAATATAATCGCACGGGTCCCTCTGGCAGCCGAACTGGATCCAGGGCTGTGTGCGGTGAGGCGGGTAAGGCTGGTAAGCTCTCTGCAACACTCTGACAGTGACAAGTTGTCACAGTGGCATTAGCCCATGGGTTCCTGAACTTTTCAGCCCACAACCTTCAAATTAACAATGCCAGAGACTCAGGACCCTGTCCTGATGGGCTCCCCTTCAGTAGCTGTTGATCACCAGTTGAGATTACGGTAATTTTTTTTTAATAAACATACTCTGGAAATCATCTCGCCTCTGCCCATCAAAAACAGTGTACACTATATCATAAAGCTGGACCAAGATTCAGTTCTATAGGTTACTTCAAGTTATTACATGGTAAATAAAAACTCAACATTTTAGGAACAGTTCTTATTTTTTTGCCAAACTGGCTCAATATAAAACAATGTACATAAATAAAATATGAGCTTCCTCATATGCAAGTGTTTTTCTTTTTTTTTTACATAACATTTCACATTTGTACAACTGTATACAAATTCCATGACAACTAATATTACAATCTGCTTAAAAAGCACTGAGAAATGACAGCTAGTTTAGCCTCTGTGGCTTTTTGCGGTTGTGTTGGTCTGGAACCACAATGTCGGCATTTCCCTTAGAGCTACTAAAGTTACTGAACATTAAGAACATTTGTTATTTACAGAACCAAACGTTGAGGCCAAAATGCTTCCACACTCAGTACTGTACCATCAGGATTCTGTGTTCTCCAGTGGCCTGTGTTCCAGGGATTTTCTTAGCTTTGCATCCTTAGAGATGCTCCTCCCAGCTTCTGCAGTACAGAGTCTCAATGCTCTGGCTGCAGTCTCTGTAACATGTCTTTCCAGGCCTTCCCAATCCATCCAGTCTTGTTTCCAGACAGCATTTCTTCTCGTCCATCATCACCGTTTCTTGTACACACATGGCTTTAGCTCCAGGCCGCTAGTTTTGCTTTTCTCTGGAGCATTTCCAGTCTTCACAAACTCAAAACTGTAAAAATATCTGTTTTCTATGTCCTAGAGAAGGATAATAACAGCAGCATTTGTTTTGAGCCAAAAATCAGAGGAAATGTGTATCGGCACAGGGACAGAACCATTGGCTTACCTTGGAAACCAACTTGAACCCAAGACCAGACAGTGCACCCAAAAAGCTGCGTACATTCTCAAATCTGCTGGCCACCTCTGCTATTTTCAGCACACCCCTACACAGAGACAAACAGTGATTAAAAGGGGCAATGCCAGCCCTGAGAAGCATGGATATACATACTTTAAAAAGCAATTATGTACCTTGAATTTGCAGCTATTTAAATATCATGATGCTTAGAATAGAACACATTAATATGTTGTGTCCAGAGAGAAGCCTTCTAAGTGGTCTGCTGAGGTGGAACAGGAGGTGACGGATTTGGTTGCTAGGCTTTAGAATCTTGACATGTGCATTAGTTACTATACACTGCAAACGAATTAGGTAGCCAACTACAGATGACTGTGCATGGCAGTATAATGGCCAAATTAAAAAATGTCAAGTTGTTCCCAGTCTGCCCTGAACATGCCCAATCCCCTGACCCTCACCCCATCACAAGCACGCGACTGGCTTCCGCCAGGAAGTCCCTGAGGTTGGTCCCCATGAGGGAGAGGCAGAACACAGCAATATCCACACTGGCATTAGGAAGAGGAACCTGCAGACAAGAGGATGGAAGCAAAGTGAGTGAGACCCAGGGAAGGTCCTGTGGGTGTCAAGCTGAAATGCTTAATAGTGACAGCAGCACCATGTGCACAAATGCAATCATATGACTAAAAAGCATTTTAAAAATGCTATCTATGCACCTGAAGGTAAACTTTGCATAATTTAACAAATATACAGATCTTTAAACAATACTCTTCAGACAAAATAGTTCAACACTAAACACCAGAGGGTTTTACAAGATAAAATGAGTTTAGTAGCATGCATATTTACACAGCCAACCAGAGGAAACAGCAGTCTTGCATGTTGCATGTAGTAAGTCCCAAAGGGTTTGCATGGCAGTCTGAACATATAACACAAAAAAACCCAGAGCAAACTCACATTAGCCATGTCGCAAACCGTAACAAGGTCGCAGACAGGTGCCAGGTCAAAGCTGTGGACTTTGTTCCTCACGCTGCGTGCAATCTTGCAGTCCCCACACCCAAAGTCAGCCACTACCAGGGTGGCTGGCCTGAAACCGAATGGGAAGTTTCTCAAAAAAAGTACGTACTCATTCACTCGTGTGCACTGCCTCTCTGCTCCCAACTATCGAAGTCATAGTTTTCAATCCGGAAGTGCCTCCGTAACTCACTTGTGCTTAATGTAGGCAATGACGGCATCCACCGGATTGGCAGGCCAACGCTGAACCTGTGTCGTGAACCCACGATGGTATATGTCGAAGGCTTGGGGGTCTTGCTTAAACATGCTCCTGGCCGTGCTGCTGGTTGAGGTGTACAGCTGCTCGTTGATGTAGCGGAACCGGGCTGCTTCCAAGCGCTGCTCCATCCGGACCTTCAGGGCAGCTGAGCGGTCCGTACTACCCTCTGTGCTCTTCCCCCTCTCCTCTTTTACCCCACTGTGACTGTTCTCTGTCTCCTCCTGCACGATTCTCCCCATGCTAACTGCCTCTCCATGCTGTAGCATCTTCTGCAGTTTTTTCTTTTGTGCACTCTGCCGCTGAACCTCAAATTTACTTTTGATTTCGGCATCTTTCTTCTCCCCTCTGTTCACCTCCTCAGACTTTGACACTCGACATGAAGATTTGTCTACTACCTGCGGTTCACCTTTGACCCTGCCATGTTTATGGTTTTTTGGTTCCTTTTGGGTGGTATCATCACCCACGGACACAGCATTTGCTTCTATTGCCCCTGCAAGTTGGCTGTTTAGCTGAATATTGTGGCTGTCCTGCTTTCTCGGTTTTGTTTTACTCTTCTGTGTTGGAGCACCATCATCCTGCATTGACAAATCCAGTTTTCCACCATTTTTTATCTGTAGATCTGCTTTGGGGACACTCTGCAGCAGCTTTTCATTCTGCTTGTACTTGTTTTTACACTTCCTCTTGTTCTTCATCTTGTTCTTCCACTGTTGGCGGTTTAGCCGTGTTTCCTCCTTACCTTCAATCTGGCTCGTTTCCGTCTGGAAATCCACCCTCTCACCTTCATTTACTGGTTTTATTTTTTTCTTGTCCAGGGAACCTTTTGATATGAAACAAGTTTACAAAATAAAGTAAAACCCACGGTACATCATGGACCTGGTTGATCATCATGCCTACATCTCAAAACTGGCCACTCATTTTCAAATAAACTGCAATCATTATGCGACAGATACAATTAAAATACCTTCTGGTATTTTCTCCTTTTTCTTTCTTGCTGTCACTATAGTTTCAGGCACCACCTCCACCTCTTTCTGCTTGCTTTCATCTTCAGTTGGGGCCGATCTCCTGTGCTTTTTGCTCCGCTTCTTCCTCCTTTTAGCAGGCAAGGTTGCTCCTTCTGTCTCGCTATCTTCGCTGCCCTCATGAGCAGTGCCGTTGGTCCAGGTGGGAAGTGAGCCCAGAGTATGGAGTGTTCGCAGCAGACTTCTCTTCCTGCTAATCTTGGTCTGTCCAGCAAAAACCAAAACAAATGACAGACTGTAAAGTATTATTTTTGTCCAAAACTGACTATTTTCTTTGCAGTAGATTCCATAACTGACTGAATTTGACTAGATACTCACAAATACAGTATCCACACTAATTACTTCATTCACTCAGGATAAACTACGAACTGACCGTTACATTGATGTCCTGTGCCATCGGCGTGCCATGGATTACCGCTTCCATAAGAGCTTTTGCCTCTGGACCATCGTTCCATTCAGCCTCCTCAGCGAACATACTTTTAGTGAAATCAACGCTGCTGACACTGGAGTGCTTAGAAAACAGCGGACAGGACAAATTAGGCAAATATAAAACTACATCAATCATCTAAGCTCACTAGCTTTATCATGATACAATTTCTGTAACTTTATGTTTCGAATTCCCAACATTCTTTAGCCACCAAGCAGATAAATTTGACATCACAGTGCCAGCTGTTACCAGAAACCAACGCATTACAGACAACTACCTATAGTTTTCAGACAACTGGTTTTACCTTGGACGTCTGCCGGAGAAGACAAGATTATACTGTACTTAACTAAAATTGTCCAAAACACGTGCTCACTGTAAATTCTATTAACTACGACAGGATCCCCACTGCGCATGTCACCCAGAAGCACCATAGAGCAAACCATAGAGCAAACAGCCCATACTTAGCTAATTACGTCATCATTCTTGCAATGCATGACGGGACACTAAACTTCCGATACTGCCAACCCAAATAAGCTAGATATGCATCACTAAATATATTTAAGGAATGTATTAAAGTAGTTCTGAAAACCAAAGCACATCACCCCCGCGCATATGCGAATTGTTTTATTGCTAACACTATGAACTATACTATTTATTTAAGAGTCGGCGAAGCATTTTCAGACAGTAATCCAGGGTCGTTATTATCTTAATAAAAAATAACAACGCGCCTTCACTGCAGTTCCATGACGCTGTTATTAATGTGTTGTGTTTGGTATTATTTAGATTTTAGAGAGAACAGCGGTACATTTACTATGCACGTATAATGCAGTCGTTTTAAAATTAGTAGCCCCGGGCTAAGGGGATGTGCTTCCGACAGGGGTCGCTGTGGTGAGCGATTCGCTATGGGAGAAAGGTCTCGCCCCCACGTATCTGTGAGCACAGACCAAGGGTGTGGACAGTAGGGGACGAAGGGTGGCCGCCCCGGAATCGTCGTTTCTGCGGAATCTGCATGAAACACGTCAACTCTGATTAAAAAGGTGAGTAACTTTTTCTAAAGGGTGCTCTTTAGCTACGGTTAAGTGATGTAATAGCCGACCTTTAGCTATCCGTGTGTTTGGCGACTGCGGCGGACATTTGGCCTGTGATTAGTAGGGTGTGCGAAAAGACCCGCTGCCGTTTACTCCGTCCCGCTAGCCTCTGAGGGACACCGTAATGTAAAGAAAAATTTCTGAACTTTAATGATTAATTTAGTGAAATGTTCTGTGTGAAATAATATGTTAAATATTTATATTTACACATGTTTATTGTTGGCTGCCTTGCAAAAGTTTCTGTGTATAATTGACTTCAGTCAGCTTTCGGCTTAAAGTTTGTGGCGAGGTATCAATCTGTAGGTAACCGCTGACTGCTTTGTAGAGCTATAGTTCATTACAAGTGCTAGACGACATTTATATGGCAGAAAGAGTGGCTGTAATATTAAGTGTGGCTAAGTAAACGGCAGCTCTGCTACGTTTTTAACTTTGAGGTGTTTCAATGCGGTTTAGAGACCGAGGCGCGTACGTGCGGTTAGTACGTGAGGTAGCTTTCAGTTTATAGGGGGTGTTAATCGCGACGGGCCGGGAGAGTAAGACGCAAAAAGCTCCGGTTATTAGTTTACAAATCTACTTTAATTGCCACAGATTTTTTTTCAAAATAAAGTCTGGAAGTTGTGACTTATATGAAGCATTTGTAAGGCATCTCAACAATTTCACTGAGGAGTCTTTCAGTGCACCTCCGCGTCTGATGATCTAATTAAAATGCGAGATATCAACATGTGGTAGTAACGTAACAGCATTTTGAGCCATTATGAAATATGCTTTGCTTTATACTTGAAATGAACATGTGTGCAGGTACGTGACAGATGGTTATCCAGCCTGCAGCGTCTCTTCTCGATAAGCGTCTCGTATGTTGTGAAAGGCAATGTTTAAGCGCTAAACATGACACTGTACTTTGTTTTGTCATACTTTTGTTGTTTTTACTATATAATGGCCAGCAGTGTTTTATTAACCTACATATTAAGTAATGCTCAGACATATAAGTTCTACTCTGTTGTCCAGACATTTTTAATGGTTTAGTTTTACTGCAATGTTTAGTGTAATCTTTTTTAGGGAGTATGTAACATTTTCTTTCACAGTTTAGACATTTATGCGTATTCTTTTTCTAGCACAATAGTAGGATTGAATAAAAGGACCAGCGTTCAGTTTCTGTAAGCTCTAATGAGTGGCTCAGGCTTTAAGTAGCTCAGGCCAGAGGACTGATGGTCTGTCTGTTGTGCTGTATGGTGGCAGTCCTGTCTTGCGCAAACCTGGACTGTTTGCTCAATACAGCTTGTTCTTCCTGGGTGTGTCAGCTTCATTTTACACCTACTCAGAGTAGGACTCTGCAGGGTATAAATTGGCTTTGCATCTGAAGACCAAATTAGCAAAATTAGCCCAGAGTTATATATTTGGGACAGCAGGTTTTGGTATTTATGTTAAGTATTTTGTTGCAGATGCATGGATATTTAGAGAGAAAACAATTAATTTAATATGTTTTCATTATGTAATTTGAAGTTCCACTTTTATGCACTTCTATGTCTTTATCTTCATTATAACGAATTTACAAACCTGACATGTTTTTTTGACATGATGCCAAAAGCCTGCAAATCTTGGTGCTTCTTATCTCTGCTGTTGCCTTGTGTGTTTCAGCACTGTAATGAGAGAACACCTCTGTCACGTAGCTGAGCGTCTCCGTGTCTGCGTGGCCTTGTCTGCACCCCCTTGCTCCCTGTGGATGAATGCCCTCCAGGCCCCAGTGGAATTTCACGTGCTGCGTTCCTCCCGCATCCAAACTCAACAGCCTCAGCGCTGCGCCAGCCTCTAGGGGCACACCGTTCAGTTAGGGGATAGAAGAGGGCGCCACCATGGACGACATTTTCACCCAGTGCCGGGAGGGCAATGCTGTGGCTGTGCGCTTGTGGCTGGACAACACCGAGAATGACCTCAACCAGGGGTGAGTTGCTGTGGGATGGCGAGAGGAGGAAGGGTGCTTCAGTGTGTTTGAACCCTGCTTTGCCTTGGTCTGCTGAGACGATGATGGAGACCTGCTTTTGGTGCAGTTAGGAGCCAAACCTGAAAAGTGCCAAGGAATCACAGATGTGGTACAGCTGTATTAAGGAAATGACTTTGTTTAAAAGAAATGGATAATATACTTGGAAAATAAGACTTGTTTTGAATGTCAATCAAGTGGTGAAATAGTTCATTAATGGCTATGATGGACATAGCTAATTGCATGTTCCTAAGGGTCTCTTTGGACATTGGTACATGTTTAAGATTAGCTGTGGTTTAAGCGTGTCTTGGGTGAACTTCTGCTGCATGTCATCATGTTCTTTACTAATGGGTCAGTCTGTGGTGAAGTGAAGAGCTGTGACTATTTTGATGCATTTAACTTTTCTAGTTGTTCGGTTCATTGGGAAGACAGACAATTGTTTTTTTTTTGTCTTGGAAAGTACCCTTAAGTTGGCCTATTTTTCCTACCCTGTAGTATACCTGTTTTCAGTTGCCTTAGAATTATGGAACAGTCCAAGTTCCTAAGCTATAAACTCTAGCACTGCAAGGCTACTTGTGTTCAAAGTTAACAGCTCAAATGTGATCAGAACCTTTATTTATTACCGAAGGTTGAATGCACATCTGTATAGTTCTGCAAGGGCCCACACTCTCCCAAATGCATTTTGGGCAACTGTGAGAAAACTAATGTAGGACATTTATACATTTGGGGCTGTTCATTGCCCAGCTAGCTGGGAGCTGTTGGCTTGTGTGACATCCTTGTATAATTGCTTCCAGACCATGTTGGTAGAGGCTGAGAGTCCCATGGAGAGGTATTTTTTTAAGCTTTCTTTTTATGCTGTGCTCCATTTTCTTTACAATAGGGTGTCACTTATACAGCTGATAGATTCACGAGATGATAAAAAAAACTTTAAGCGCATTCGCCCTGGTTAACCATATATAAGCACTGTCTCAACTAGTACGTGAATGCATGTCTGAAATAAAATGGCTGAAATGTGGTTTGTGCTCTCTCATGAGAGTTATAGGATCTGGTCTCTGGTATCAGATGGCCAGTGCCATCTTGTGGGAGGCTGAGGACCTCTGGTTTAGACAAACAGGCTCTCTGGGCCTCTACTGCCGCAAGCAAATGACAGAAGGAGTATCCGCTTTGGCCTCGTGTCATGCCTCTGGGTAACTCGACACGCAAAAGCAGGAAGGACGGCAGTCAACGGAGAGGAAGTTGCCTAGCGTAGCCGCTAAATTCGGCCAGCCCTACTTAAAAAGGGTGTTGGGGAGTCGAGTCTCCAATTCAGCGGTGGTCACGTGGAAGGCAGTTAAAGTTGTGCTTTTTTTAAAATCTGCAACACTACTCCTCATTGCTTCTGCGCTTTTAAAATTGTATTAAATATGAATTTGAGAGGCCAGTGTGTTTATAGTAAATTGCTTTCAGCGTTATGAAATATACTGTAAACGTATGCACAATGTCCAGTAGTGAAAAGGATGTGGTGGGAGGGGTGTTTTCCCCTTTCCTGTACAGAGAATTGTCCTACCCATCCCCACTCCTTTCCTAAAAGGAAAAAAAAAAAGTTTAAAATGTGATATTACTGCTTCTGGTGTAGTAATATCGTGTACGCTGCATGCATTTTTGGATTGCATATGAAGATCTGTTCCTTTGCCCATGCACACACACAGACCATTGTGCAAAACGTATTCCATTAGCCGATTGCTTCATTTTTTTTTTCTTTTCGGCAAGGATCACCCCTCTGAGCCTCTTGGAGCTCTTCCTTTAATAGGTATTGCTTTTATGGATCTATTTTTTTTTGGGGGGGGGGGGGGTGTTCATGTGCTCATGCTGAGATTGATTGTCCACTTGCATGATTGAAAAAGTGATACTGAGATCTAGGAAGGCTCAAGATTTCCTTGCATGATGCTAAGCAGTTGTATTCTTGGTCATTGTCAATGTCAAACAACCACAACCAAAAGGAGGAAAAAACAATGACTGTGAAAGACCGAGCGAGATGTCATTTTTCTGGTGAACGAAAGCGAAAAAAATTTTCTCCACTTCATTCTAACTTCCTCTTGCCCAGCTCTTGATACTTGATAGCAGCTTGTTTCCTTTTTGCCTTGCGTGCATGACAGAATGACTCCCATTTCCCACAGATAAAGTTCTTCAAGAATGTCCTTTGATCTGTTTATTCCCCGCTGGTCTTCAGCATAATTAATCACAGGAATGTACGTGGTGGGTGTGTTCCATCCATGCTTGTTAAGATGCATATGTACAAATACATAAAAGTGAAACTGCTCCTCTTATTAATGGGGAATTTTACTCTGAAATACTTGAAAAATGCTCCCCATTATCAAAGAAATTTTATTACCATCCATTTAAACAGGGAACAATCTGAGTTTTTCTTCTGAAAAACTTTCCTGTTTATGTCAGACCTTTTCCAGTTTCACGGTGTGCAAGGACAGAGTCATGGCTAATGAAATGAGAATCTCACCTTCTGGGGAAAAAAACAAAGCAAAGCTCCTGGCTTCAAACTGGTATTGGTAACTGCTGCGTACCTGGAGACTAAAGAAGGTTGAGGTTAGGGGTGAAACACTTAACGGTAAACCACTGTAAAATTCCTGATGGTTAGTATTACTGTTTCAAATTGTAGTTAACATTCAAAGCGTAGCAATCAACCACGGTTTTAAGTACTCACATTAAATACTGTCCACCATCAACCAAAGTTAGCAACAGTCTCCCAGATGCACAGGCGCAGCATGCAATGTGGGTTTATTTCATGTCAGTGACATCATTGGTGGAAGGCGGTTATAGTGATTTTTCAGTCTCATAAGAGGATTATTATGTGTGGTCGTATTTTGGTTTTTAATCTTTATGACCACCACCCGCTATGCAAGGTAATTTAACTTAGCACAATGCATGATGTTGGAACTTTGGAATGGGGGGGTGGATGTCATGTTTTTTTGTCTAACTTGGTAGTGGCTTGTCAGTAATGTAAACTGAAGCGTTCAGTATTACCTCCTCTTGTAAGAACACTACACATCAGTTGTGTAGTAGAGCCTCAGCCTCAAAGCTAGCTGAATGGCCATCTGCTAGTGATGGCCAAAATGATGTCCCTTGAACCATTTGCGGTATATTTTGACCCCACTAGATGGTGCTCTTGGTTTTCTTTTGGGCTTGCTTGTCACCATTTGTGACAGTGACAGTGTACACAATGCAGCGTCAGTCACGGCACACAATCTTAAAGTGTCCAACAGCCTGGAATGCTGCAAATACCCATAAGTTGTCAAAGCGACTTCCTGGGCTTCTCTTCTGGTTGCTACCCTTTGCCTGTCCTGTCAGTGCTGAGGAAAACACATAATGATATGGCAAAAATGGACAGTCTGTCACCCTTGTGTTCTATAGCTGGTCTGTCAAGAGTGCAGCAGAGAAGTAGAAACAAGTCATAATGTTTTCAGAGCTGAAAGTGTGTTAACTCCTTTGCTATATAGCGCAGTTCATTGCGTATATGGGGCCGTGGAGGGCCCATTGACAGGTTTTTAAAATTTTTTTGTGTGTGCACATTTTAGTGTGACATCCTGACAAAATATTACATAGAGCTCATGAAATCCCTAAAACTCACAAACAACTTACTTTTTTATGCTCCCAATTTGGTATATCGAACTTCCAAATTAAGTTGTGCTCATGTTTTGGTTATTGGTGCTCTTCCCCAAAGAAAATGTGCACAGAGCCAGAAGCCAGAGTGTTGGGACTCCCGTCAAGCCATCTGCATATGGTTTTGAAGTGTGCAAACACTACTTATAAATATTTTTATTGAATATAAAATCATAAAAATCTACCTCATTTAAATATGTAAATCATAATTAAATGAAACAAAGCATAGCTTTTGTTAGGGCTGAACGATTTGAGGAAAATATCTGATCGTTATTTTTCTGACATTTTGCAATATAATTTTTATATGTAAAGCTTCAGTTCAATATTCAGTGTGTAATAGATTTAAAACGTATGCCGCAGCTTTACCACATGAGAGCATCAAAATATTAACTGGTCTATATTCTAATGCAAGGATGAAAACTTACAGATATCAATTGCTTCCAATATCTATTTTTTAATTTATTTTTCAATTTCTTTATTATGATTACAAAATAAAAATTCCAGTTAAAAACACTAGTGATCTTGCAACTACTGCTGCTTGGACCCCCAATAACACTAGAACCACCGTTTCCCATGCCAATGAATGTCAAACCCCTTTAACCTCCAAGCAAGTCATACCTTGGGGTATGCAGCCCTCTTGTTTGCACTCATGTGCCATTGGTGTTAGTACCAGCAGCAAAATCTAACACTTTCAGCCAAATAGCCTGACATAATGGCTGCTCTATCCTGAAATTGTACTATAGAAAAGTATGGATTGTATGAAACATTGAATAAATTGACAGTTTATTGGGGATTGAAATAAGTAAAATGCACTGTTTTTGACTGAAGCGGCTTGTCATTCCTTTTGCGTTGTTACTTCGACAAATATAACATGAATATGAGACATTATGTCATTTGTCTTTTCAAAACGATAAGACCCATCATACCCCACTGTAATAGCAATTTTAAAGTGATCAGTTCTTTTGGTATTTATGTTAAAGCGAGGCTTTTATTTACATGCACAGCTGAGTCAAGCTACAGTTATAGCTTGCCTACACCATTTAATCAGACTATTGTCTACATGCATGGGAGTGGAAATTGATTTATCGACTGAAGTATGTTTGACTCCGCTACAATAGGTGGCAATATGGCTCCTTTCAGCTTCTTAGGCATGTTAGTATTGGCCATTTTCCAGTTGACCTATTGCGTCACAGATGCGAGGACAAATTAAGTGACACAAGGTTTAATTATGATCTTTGGTTGGAAGAACAGATGCAACATGATCAGGATAGCATAACAAGAAATAAAGTATTTTATATAATATACTATGACAGCACAGTACTGGATATTTTTCCAATATTGCAGTGTGATTTTGTTGTAATGAATATTGGGGTATTTGTTTGTTCCTATGAAGGAGAAAATGTTTTAGCCAGATTTAAACTCGCTGTACTATAATATCCATATCAAACTGAAGGTAAGGAAAAAGCCTGATCTTAATTTAGTTGATTATCTGTGTAAGAATTGGATGTGCATAACATGTGTTAATATCACACATCATCCAGTCCTACTATGGCCATTTTTCAAATGCAGTACAAAATAACCTGCCTTGTGTCGTAATATCTTTCATCGGCACCAGTACCAGTTTTTATGCCAGTGGAGAACCAGCACCTTGAAGTACTGTACTTTTGGTACCTTCTTGAAGTACCAAAAGTACGGTACTTGGTGCAGTGGAAAAGTACCCTTTAGTTGAGCGGTAAGTTGGACTACATTTTGTACATGCTGTACGTTTTTTTTCTTTTTTTAAACAAACAAGATGCACACTATTCCTTGTGGCTATGGTGTTATTTGAAGGCAGATGACACTGCTTTATGGTGCTGGTGTGCGCCCACCATGCGACCTCTGCTATGCTCCAAGCTGCTTCTGTGTACTGGCTCTTTCTGTTACTTTCTTGTCAAAGCCCGGCACATTGGGCATGCACAGAGCGCCTAAGCCAGTTTGAGTCCGACTGAACGTATACATGCAGGACTAAATCAATTCACAATTGCATTATCTGGGTCTCTTAGTCTGAAATTCGATTTAGTACGATTTCATGTTTACATGTACTTTAAAAGTCCGGTTTTAGTCAAGCTAACACAATAAACTTAGTACTAAAATATATGACAAATAACACTGTATTATGAGTTTTACTTTTTTGAGGTGATAGTAACTCTGCTGCTGTGAGGATTACTGACTGTGGCCCATTAACAAAAATGAAAGGTGTGATACTGTTCCTGTTCCTGTATAACTTTAATAGTATTTGCAGACTTTAGTCAAGCTTCTGGCTTTGTGGGCATGTGGGGACAACTTGATTTGAGAGCTTGAAATAACATTGAGGGTATGGGGATAAAAAATCATGTGCACCCTTATAGGGGTTTTGTGAGCTCGATTTGTTATTTTGTGTGCGTTGTACTCATGCGAACAATTTAGTTTATCATGCTGGTTTCGGAAGATGGATGGATGGATGGAGTACATCATGTGAACAAAATTACAAAAATAAGCTTGTCTTTAACTGTCCGTGGCCCCTCCAGAGCTCTGTACTATCACTATCTGAAAGACCATTTATTTTTACTCTACTAACTAACTGTGCCGGGAAAATTATGGGAATTATGGGAATTTACATTCTGGTGTGGGGGATTGTCCTTTGTCCTTTGTAAACTGACTCTTTTTAATTTTTGTTTGAAGCTGGTGTTGTGCTTTTTTAACCTGTGTAAACAGAATCAACTCCCTCTCCTGATGGTGAGAGAGATATTAGTACAGCAGTATTATCATCCGCTTGTCCGGGGTCCGGGTCATGGTGGTTGCAACTTAAGGAGAGACTCTGACCTCCCTCTTCCCAGCCGCCTCTACCAACCCTTCGGGGAGGGATGCCAAGGCGTTCCCAGGCCAGCCGAGAGATATAATCACTCCAGCGCATCCTGGGTCTGCCTCAGGGCCTCCTCCCTGTAGGATATGCACGGAAAACCTCTCCAGGTAGCCACCCAGGTGGCATCCGCGCCAGGTGTCCAAACCACCTCAACTGGCTCCTTTTGATGTGGAGAAGCAGTGGTTCTACTCTGAGACTCTCCCGGATATCCAAACTTCTCACTTTATCTCTAAGGGAGAGCCCAGACACCCTGCAGAGAAACCTAATTTCGGCCGCCTGTATCTGCAATCTCATTCTTTCGGTCACTACCCACAGCACAGTGGGGTGCAGAGGAGGAACTGGACTAAAAAGGCTTCATTCTTTCACTCAGTATCCACCTGAACTACTACTACTGTAATTCTGGCTGTAAATATTGTATGGTGCAAAAGTTGCTTTGCTTGTCTGCTGGATTGCTGTATAATGTAAGAAACATAGATGTGAAACATCTGCTGCTGTGGGTTTCTTACCTGTGCAAAATAAGATTTTATTTGTGACTTTGCAGTATAAGAAACTCTGACTGTTCCAGTTATGCAGTTGTCTGATATATTGGCTCTGAAATCTCCAGCATGATGTTGTGCTCGCAGTGTTTGCTTGGCCAGGAACTGGATCTGAAGTTCATTAAGTTAGCATTTGGGGAGGGGGGGAGGTTGGAAAAGACTCCCTTATTTGGTGAGGAAGGTTGATCGCAGATCTGGGAATGCTGTTTAATAATGGGCCCGGCAAGCTGGGGCCCTGCTCTACTCCCTGGGGCCAGTGTTTGCTCGTCCAGACCAGGCAGCCGAATACCCTGCCTGAGGAGTAGTATGGACCAGACCTGAGACGGGGTGAGGCCTCCATCTGTGGTCATGGCGGGGGGGGGATGTTGCATTCCTTTCCCTTCTGCTTTATGATGTCGTAATCAAGCATTTTCTTTAAACTTTTCTCGTTGGCTTCTGTATTGGAAATGACATAAAGGGCTGCCTAATAAGTACATAACAGAAGGTATTTTGTAGAGATGCTCCGATCCGAATATCGGCACCGTTCCAGGGGTCTCATTTATAACCGTTGTGTACACACAAAACAGGCCCTAAAAGATGTGTACGCCTCTTTCTACGCAAACGTTGCGATCTATAGAAACTAACTTGATGGCAGAATGTGCGCATATGTACGCCAACTCTGACCCATGCGTGCGAACATTTGGGGGAAAGAAAATACGACTGCGGGTGAAGAGGTTGAGCGAAAACGTGAGTGGCATCAGTACATAAATAATAATTCCTTGTGCTAGTGAGTCATATTCCGTACATTTAATTTCACTTATTCAGTCACATATTTATAATAGTGAATAAATATATAAATAAAATATATAATCCAACTCAAATCTTAACTTAATCTTTTAATCTATGCGCCGCAGCTGTTGAAATGTAAATGGATAAGTGGTGGTTGTGATTATCATGATCACTTGGACACGGAGTGAAACAATCTGTCTCATTGCTGAAAACACATAAATACCGCCATCACATTTGTGCGCAACATAACATAATGGATGCGCCTGGTATTGTTAGATTATGCCAATGGCAGAATTAGAAGGGTGCTCAGGGGCGATTTAGATTACCTAGATATGTGCTTTTGGAGCTATGTGCTGAACTGGGTCCAATGTTAGAGGGACCAACCCGACAGAACCGTGCGATCCCGGTACAAATACAGGTACTGACGACCCTGGGGTTCCTTGCAACTGGCTGTTACCAGCGGGAATTAGCCGACAGGTATATGTTATAATTAACAATAAAATTGTGAAGCTTGTTTAGGAAATACAATAATAATCCAATTGTGTTTAAATGTATTCTAGGTCTGGGATATCACAACCGTCACTAAACTCAATAATACCTGTCGTTTTGGATGGGATTATTAAAATGACTAGTAGATACATTAAGTTTCCTTACACTGTGGGAGAACAGGAAAACATCAAAAGGCAATTTGCAGCAATGTCCAGTTTCCCAAATGTAATCGGGTAGGGCCCTATGAAATCCATTTTGTTTTTTCCTAAATTTCGTTTTTTCCATTTTTATTTTTCTGAATTCCATGTTAAGAAGAAAAAGAAGATGTTTTACATTATAATCATATTTATTCACCTAATTAGGGTGTGGATGGGAAAAAAGAACAATGCAATAGGAAAAAATCTCACATTTAATGACTGTTATTCAACAAAGTGCTGCGTTCAGCAGAACATTTACTGCTTTGGTAAAACATTTACCTGTAAACAACAAAAAACATTCATTTTTATGCAAAAGAAAGAAACGTATGTATTTCACATTAGCATTGTCTGTGACCACTGCCCAGACATCATTGCAATATTGTAATGCATGTAATTCGCATTACATTCTTATAAGTATAATGTATTTTAATTTAATGGTGTGAATGCTATCTAATGCTTCTGTTGCACAACCTCCATATGCTGCTCGAACACATGGGGTAAGTGGATTTGACGGAGGGTACTATCGCGTTCGGGTAGCACTCCTCCTTGTTTACAGTGTTTGACCAAAAACGGATGTAGCTTTTTCATTTTTTCTAAAGGAATTTCTGACTTGGCACACTGAGCAACAAAACGGCTCGCGCTAGTTTGCTTCCTGTCTCTGTCTCTCATGCGAGTCTTTGACTGTAAGTCGTCATCACATGTGTTTTTGCGGGTCCAGTCTATCGTGTGCTGGCAAAACTTGCAAAAGAGTTGTTCTCCCGATTCATAACAATTGTTTGGGTATTGTTCTGCTCTAAACTTAGCATTAAGAGTGGAATTCCGTAATTTTTTTGAGGATTTCAGTGTTTCAGCGAGCCGCTTCGCCATAGCTGACCGTTGATTTTTTTCCCTCTGTGTCTGTGCGCTTGTGTGTGGAAAGCGGAGTCCCGCCTCAACAGGTAAGACGTACAGGGGGCTGCAGCAGCCAAAATTGATTAGAAACCATTGCTTTGTTTGCCCACACACCTATACGAGCGAATTATACGACATTCCGCATTTTAGAATGGATTCCATTTTATTTATTGAATTCCGCGATTTCGTCCACGTTTTCCGCATCGCGGAAATCACAGGGCCCTAATCGGGGAAATTGACTGCACTCACGTTGCAATAAGGGCTCCATATGAAAAAGAATTTATTTACGTGACTAGAAAACATGTGCATTCTATAAATGTGCAAGTTCTTTGTGACACTGATATGGTCCTGACAAACGTGGTTGCACGATGGCAGGCTCGTTTTTCCTGGAACACAGCAGTGTAGGGAGCAGACTGCAGGCTGGCGCTGCGCGTGATGGCTGGGTTCTTGGTAAGGTGATAAACATTGTGTAATTTATAACTATTCATTGTTCATGTACTGAATCGTTCTGTTATGAAATGCAGGTGACAGCGGCTACCCTCTCAAGTGCTGGCTCCTCACCCCCTTTTTCAAAGCCCCAGAGTGCAGAAAAAATTGCTATAATGATGCTCACGCTCATGCGCGCATCGTTGTGGAGTGTGCGATCGGCTTCTGAAATGCAGATGACGATGTTTGGACGCGTCAGGTGGCCAGTTGTTATACTATGGAAGCCTGTTTCTGCCACCGTGGGGGGAAAAAAAA
>JAODKC010000039.1:16169576-16200150 GCA_026777985.1 Mormyrops attenuatus | reverse complement strand
AGATTTTAACAACTCTGAGCTATTAGTTAAGTTCTCCCCAAACGAACTTGATGGGCCGAATGGCCTCCTCTCGTTTGTAAATTTCTTATGTTCTTATGAGAGAAGCGCATCAGCTTCTGGGGCTCATCAGTATTAACCTTTATATGGGGGGGTCCCCAACCCCCACTGTATTCCATATTCCCTCACTGTCTCGACGCTGGGCCAAGACCAGTACTGTCATAGCAGTGAATTCTTCTTCGAATTTGAATATGAATTGAAAATGTTCATGTCCTAATTTTACACTAGACCTTCTTCTGCCGCTTTGGAAGTGGAGAAATTAGTTTTTGCCAATATTGATATAGTCAGTTAATTTGGTTCAAGGTGTTTTCCAGCAAAAAGAGTTATATGCTACATTATACCCTTCCATGCATGCATGCATCCATCCATCCATCCATCCATCCATCCATCCATCCACCTATCCAATGTAAGGTCACAGGGTCAGCCTGGAGCCTAATGCAGGCAGCACAGGGTACAAAGCAGGGGGTGTCCTGGATCAGATGTAGGTCTATTGCAGGGCACATACTCATACAGTTCACACACATACTCAGATACATACTCGAACACATTCACACATATACACGTTCAAACACATACTCATTCATGTTCACACATTGACACACATATTCATACACGTTCACACTCTGAGGGCTCACAATACCCCTAGCATTCAAACCTTGGAGGCATGAGGCCACAGAGCTACGACTGACCCATCATGCTGTCCATTTATACCAGCGCTGTTCAGTGTGAGTACCTTGGCTGAGCATTAGAGCATGGCAAATTCTGTAACCAGTAACCTCAAACATCACCGCTAACAGCGCTCAACGCGCTGAATGAATTAACCTACTTGCTTTCCATAGGTCTCCTAAGTCCTATATTAACATTTTCAGTATATTCTTGACAGGAAGCCCATCACAGTAATTTTTTTGCACCAATTCTTCATTATATATCGTCTCATTACATATTGTGCTGCTGATATAAATACGTATCCTTCCTCTTGGTTATTGCAAAGCAACACAGCATGTAATTAAAATTGCGTTTTTTAATAGGTGCCTGCTTATACCATTACAATACAATCTATACTTTGCGTAATTGCTATAAAAGGAAAGACCATGATAGTCAGGAAACTGGGCAGAAGCACATATACATTACATCAAGTGATCAAGGTAGACTTCAGGACCTCTGCCGTTTTGACAGAGTGAGCTTTAGCGGTGATGGGTCTCCTAAAAACACCCAAACCAAGCATTACTGCTCAGACTCTTAACTCTTAATCCATAATTAGAGAAAGGCCCAAACACCACTGTAACATAAGTGGCATCGTTAATCTGTTGCATTGCTTCAGACAATACGAAACTTAACACATGGTCAATTTAATGCTTTGTAGGTGCCTGTTAGTAAATGCACTGCATGACAAATGTGCTTGAATTTTGCTGTTATATGCTCGAGTCACTCATGGGAAATTTCCAGGCTGATGATTGAAAAAGAGCTGCTTTACACAAATTATTTTGCTTGTTTTAATAGGTTTGTACTTTTTAGTTCTACATGTAATAGTGAGAGTTGAAGTTAAAGTTTAACTTAAAATCTGTGATGATCCTCCAAGATTAAAACCTGTCGAACAAGCAAATATTCTGCACAGACAGATTTATATTTAGCTTTTAGTTTGCATGTGAGACCTTCCACCAAAGAGCCGCTCATGGCCTGCATGACAACCATCATGCAGGGAAATTGCATTCTCCATGGCCGATTATTCCTACAAGAGTAAATTTCGGTGTGTAAAATTTAAAAGGTGAAAAGGTGCCCGGCATGTTTTTGGTGTGAAATCCGAGAGAGAGATGCATCTGGATGAGAGGCAGAGCTTTACACGCCGATTAGCGGGTCACACTACGCACACAACCTATGTATGTTTCTCTCCCGCAGCAAAAGTGCCCTTTAAACAACATTATGCATATTACTGTCAGGAATCAAAGCTCAATGACACCCTTAATGCACCTGTCATCAAAGGAGTGCCGTCAGCAGTTTATAAGCCTGCTTGCTTTCGGACGGGTACATTTGGTGAAGCAGACATGACTGGAAGCACAAATTAAGCAGAAGTTCCACAAACCCACTGCAATGAGCTTTATTCATAGTCCAGTATCTGCAGATCCCCGGTTTGTAATGTATAAATAGATTATATATACACAGGTCCCCACAGCCCTGACCAGGATAAGTGGTTTGACGAGGGCACGGTTGCAATTAAATTTGTATGGCATGTAGACCACCTGTTCAGCTAAGAGGTCCAGCTAAGCATTAGAATGGCATAATCAAAGTGGTATTAAATGTGGTGTGATTCTGCCAGGCATGGTGGTTCCAGTATCCCAGAAGCAGACGCCATCCTGAGTCTGTTCACGTATTACATTGTCTAGAGTTTACAGAGAATGATGTGATAAGCAAAAACACCCATTGAATCGCATTTCTGTAACCAAAAAGGCCTTGTTAATGAGAGAGTCCAGGGAAGAATGGCCAGACTCCTTTAAGCTTAACATGACGGCCAAAATCAGAGCTCAACAGTGGTATGCAGAAAGCCTTCTCCAAAATCACAACTCACAACTCTTGAAGTGCTTCTGGAGAAGAAAATGAGTTCCCTATGGTACTACACAGAGACCCAAGGCTCACTGATGCATGTGGGGAGCGAAGACTAACCTGTCTGGTCCGATCCCACAGAAGAGCTAGTGTAGCATAAGTAGCTAAAAAGTTAATGCTGGCTATGATAGAAAGGTGTCAGAACCTAGAGTGCATCTCAGCTTGCTGTGTATGGGGCTGCATAGCCGCAGACCAGTCAGAGTGCCCATGCTGACCCCTGTCAGTACATTATGTAGTACATTTGTTTAATCCATTTTAGAAGATGCCATGCAGATGGTTCACGCTAGCTTTCCAGGCAGCAAAATGTAATGAGGAGAGGGTGAATGAGTGCCACCGGGCTGTGACAAAGTTCAGGTTTTCATCCTTCCACCACAGTAGAGCAAAAAGCTTTTCGGTTGGTACTGGTAGCGAAATGCTTTCATTGGTAAGTTTAAGTAAGTTTAATATGTTCAAACCCTACAAATCATTCAGATGTATCTAAACTAAGTCGCAGGGAATCCCAGGCTCTTTTGCTCAGCAGCAGGCCCCCTGCACACAGAAATGGGAGGGTGGAATGGAGTAGTTTTATCGACACCCTTGGGGTGTTTTGTGCCGGTGATCTGAGCAATCCATGAAAGAGATTTTTCGCTCTCTAACTTAATCGAACAACACTGCAGATCTACAAGAGCTGGACCATTACGCTCAAACATATTTAATACTTAATGCAGTTTGATGCTGTATGCAGGGGGCTTTTCCCATATTTCACAAAGTCCCTGTAAGGCGGAAGACTTATTTTCATCCCTTTCCTATTGTTCAATCTGAGATTAACATTGTAGCTGATTCTTCTCCTAAGCAGCATTATTCTATATTTGAGTGTAAAATACCAAGTATTCCTCAAGTGACTCACAGATCTCATTTTTGTACAATTTTATGCTATTTATTTCACTAAAAGCAAACACACCAAGTTCATTTAAAATTCAATGCTCAGCTTTTCTTGTCAAACTACAAGCTTTGAGCCATTAAATATTTTCATGATAACACAGTGTCACCATTGAGCATTTTTTTAAGTCAAGCAATTCACATAAACACACAGGCAATGGTGCTTTGACCAGATCAAACCCCGATGAGGCTACTTTTCTTCCAGAAGACCACTGGCTAGAAGGAGCAGGGGTGATTTGAGGTGGGGACAGATACAGGACACAAGGGTGGCTGGAGACAGCAGCTGGCAGTCTCACCCAGTGCCAGGATCTCCTGGACCCTGAGGGAGCTAGAGAGAGATAAACAAGTTTGATCCAAAAGCAAAGGAGGAAAACAAGAGTAAAAACAATGGGAGATCACCCTTGGCTTGGTCAGCTGGAAAATCAGGCAAGAAAAGCCAACTTGATGATCCAGCTCTGCCTAGGAAGCAGTATCAAAATGAATGTGGATGTCACGGCGGTGGGTGCATAAGGAGCAACCAGTCATCTTCAGCCTTCAACATAAGGGGCGGGGCTTCGTGGCCATGAGCTGATTGGCTGTCCAAAACACCCATGCTGAAGTCTTTACAGGTGGTCACTATGCATTGTTTGGCAGCTAGCCGGCTAAAGCGGTGAGCATGTGTAGGTCCCAAGTGCCCCATTGTGACACTAGGGATATGAGCGTTTATGATTTCAAAATCATCTCGCCCTTTTACTGTTGCAAACTGAGGTGTTGAAGGCGCATTTAAATTTTTCCCAACCTCAGCATCCTCAGCGATTGTCCAGGTTTGTTTGAGAGGAAATCCACTGTGACTGTTGCCATGGTTACTCTGAAAATACATTGTATCCTAAATTTTAAATGCAAGAGTGTGTAATCTTGATGTACTGTTGTGAATAATATGTTCTGTCACTTCTGTCATTTTTGCCTAATTGTATTTAGAGTAGCCTGTTGTAAGTTCCATGAATCCTTTACAATTTCCAGCATGAGATCCATGAATGATCTGTTAAGTTTTGTCAAAACACTCAGAGCCCATGGTAAGCCGTCTTTAGTACCATCGCGAAGGCCATCCCATCACACAATGCTTTATTCAAGCTGGAAAAAGTCAATGAATGGAGAATAATATCTAATAGCTGAAGTAAATTACAGTCAGTTTTTGGTAAAGCTTTATCTCAGAGTACAATTCATGGCAATTATTTTTAGGGCCAGAATTCACAGGGAAAATTCAGATGTTTTACAATCAAACTAAACATATACTGGAAAATTCAAATTGTGCAATGAGCTGAGTAACAATGATTTCAAAGTCATTCATATGATTTGTTATTAATGTGATGCTGTTAGATTGTTATCCACTTTCTAATTATTACCTGGGGCTTCTCAAGTTGTTCTGATAGATGTGTAAATTCATAATGCATATGTTTATATTATTGTGATCAGTGTGATTTTGGCTTAAATAAAAGATTGATCCATCCATTTTCTATTCCCACTTGTCTTATGCAGGATTCCGGAGCCTATCCTAGAAGCTACAGGCACTTGGGTGGCGTGCCAACCCATTGCAGAGCAAAAACAATTTGGCAACTCAATTCACCTTAGTGTCACACCCAGCCCCGATCGCCCCCATGTGGACCACACCTCCTCATTAACCCCGTGTGGAATCCTCCCGTTTACCAGCTGTTGTTCATTTCCTGCTCGTCACCTCCTGTATTTAGTCTACGTTCTGTTCAGTCCCGTCAGATCCGTCATTGTATTGTTAATGTATCGTTGCTTCCCGTCTCCCGTATGCTCCCCTGGTTGCCTGTCTACCCGGAATAAACCCCGTTTTCCCCGTATCCTGGGCTCACTCGCCTCCTTCCCCCACTCGCAGCCACGAAACGTGACACTTAGCATGTCTTTGGATTTGGGGAGGGGAATAGTGAACATGGAGGGAACCCCACAATGACAGGGAAAGAGCATGCAAACTCCATACACATAGAGCACGGGTGTCAAACTCCAGGTCTGGAGGGCCGGAGCCCTGCACATTTTTGGGTTTCCCCTCATTTAACACACCTGATTCAACTCCTTATGCTAATTGCCACATAGCTCTTGAGCTGAATCATTTGTGGTGGAACAGGGAAAGAACTAAGCTACACAGGGCTCCGGCTCTCCGGTACTGCAGTTTGACACCCCTGACAGAGAGTCATGGCGGAGAGTCAAACCTTGGCCACAGAGATGTGAGATAACAGCGCCAATCGCTGCATCATGTAGCATGCATTGATTTTTATTTTTTATAACTTTAAATTGATTATGGCAGACAAATAGCAAGCAAGTAGTTAAAGACTGGATTTCCAGGAAGGGAAGTGTTCAACCTGATGATCTTATTGAAACAAAGCATTACTTTGTGTATCGTATCTGTGGTTTACAACACCTAGAATCTGGAAAAAGCAACAGATTCTGATTGGACTTCAACAGAATTATGACCGATCTAACTGACATTTCTCCAACTGACCCGTCACTGGTGACATGCTCTTAAATTTGGAAAACAAGAAGCTCACCAGTCATCAGCATAATTAGAGAGCAATCGATTAACAGCTTTGGTCAATAACACCATTTGTAATTGATCTTGAGTCTGAGTCAGAGCTGTCCAGCATCCGATAAACTTCCCACACAATTTATATAATGTTGCCTGTTCGGGAAATCGTTCGGTCTCAAAAGAATTAATCAATTGTTAAAATTGCGTGAAAATACTATTGATATCAGATCTCCAAAGGCTTCAGATGAATCCCTGTCAAGATACGTGACGATAGCAAATATCCCATTACAGGACAGGTGGCAGTCTTAGCCAAAACAGGGTGCTAGTCCATCTCAGTTTATTATCAGTAAATCCTGGCAGGCCGAGGCTGTTTTGTGGGATTAAGGAATCAGCTGGATTGCAGAGGCACTGAGTGAGGTGGAATTAAGGCAGAATGAAAAGTCAGAGTCTCCAGTCTCTGTTCATTCCATCCTCGCCTATTAGCTGCTGCGGCCCTTTGTTCTCTCGCTAAGTACCATTCACTTACACCATTCACTGCCTTCCAGCCATGCAGCCTCGTCGAGTGGCTGGAGTGAGAGAGGCCCTCATGCCAGATGGCATCTCTGGCACACACAAAGGCCCTCTGCTGCCCGCATCACCAGCTGCCGTGTTTGTGCTGACTGGGCTTTGCTGGGAGTGGGTGTAGTCCTGGGGGGAAACTCAGCTGCTGATGATGCCACGGATCCCAGCAGCAGCAAGCATCCCAGACTAGCCTGCAGAGGTCAGGCTCACAGCTGATGTGGGTACAGGTTTCTGTAACAGTTGTTAGCAGCCTTTAGTATGATTCTGTTCATTTGAATTTTGATTCATAAGCTTGTGGATGGTAGTGTGCCAGAGGTACAGTGCTAATTTGCATATAAGTGACATTTGTAGAATGTGACCTAGCTAAGTAAATCTTTACTTGTTTGTTTCTTAGGTACATCTGTTCATGCTGCAGCAGACAACTGCAGCGTCAGCTGCAAACGCTCCAGACGCGAAGAAAAAGTGAAGGTGATGTTAAAGAAAACAAATGTATTACACACACAGGAACCTCAGCCATTTATATCAGGGGTCTCCATATATTCTGCTTGAAATTATACAATGTGCAAGATAAAACAGGCCTATATTAAAAATCCATCCATCTTCCAAACGTTTACCCTGATCAAAGTAGCAGGGGTCCTGCAGCAAATTGCAGGCGACATACAGTAGGGACTAAGTTGTGCCTACACCCTGGATTTGATGCCAGTGCCCATACAGTGAGCACACATTAATGCACTATAGTCCATTTAGAGACAGCTAACCTGCTGGAGGAAACTGGAGTATCCGGAGAAAACTATTTTCAGCACGGGAGGAACAGGAATCCTACATACATGCAGAAGGACTCACCCACACCCCCAACCCTGCAGGTGTAAGCCATAGTGTCACCCCCATATTCAATACTGCCTTTAGTTTGATGAATAGATACAAATAAGGTGAATAGTCTACTTTACCTTTTGAAAACAGGATAGCACTGGCTTTCATCACTTCAGTAGGAAAACACAAAATGGTGTCTTTCGGCATCTTTCAATTCTGAAGACTACTTTAAAATTTATGCTGTCAATCGCCAAGTCAATATAAGGATATTTCAAGGCATTTGTAGTTTTCTTTTTGGTACATTTTCCATGCTATCATTTATACTGTCTTTTCACAGATGATAAAACACCTTGGCCAGTCTAACCCAATATTTACTTAATACTTACTAGCACTTACAAAGGCTGAAGCTCTCTTTGAATACAATGCAACTTCCAATTAAATTTGTGTGAACATGGCCAATGACATAAGTCTGTGTTTGTGAAACTCAGAAAGCTATTAATTTCATGGCTAACAGGCTTTTATATCCTTTTGTTAAGCTTTAACCATTTAACATGTATCTGAAGTTGGAAATTTATAGCAGTACTGTAGATTTACCCAGACTGACGTCCTTATCTTTGACTGAGGTTCATGCTACTTCACAAACTTGTGGAATGTGTCTCTAACGAGGGTCTGCATGCACACTCCCCCATACTTACAAGACTCCTTTACTTCTCTCTGCTCTCCATCTGTCAGGATTGTCCAATCTTATGCTTTGCTGTCCAACAGAGGACTCTGGCAACAAAGCCGCCATAAAGATTTATGGCAGGAATTAAAGTTTTTGACGCCAGCATCAGGGCAGTGAGCAGCCCTGAGGCCTGTTTAACTAGAGGGTGTGATTTTGAAAAATAGCGATGACCTGCATCCCTGATGCGTTGGACTGCAGGCTCTCTCATACCTCACTGCTCCTTCATCATGGAGAAGAACATCTGCATCACAAATGAATGTGATTAGCTGGAGGACAAGAGGACAAATGAGAGGAGGTAAGGTAACCAGCTGAAAAACTGAGTGAATTATTCTCGAATCCTTCTATTATCTGTGATGTTACCTGTGAGTGAACCTGGTACTACAGCACCTCTCAGTCACCAACAGACAAGCACAGATCACAGAGGGCCAAGACACTGGTATTTGCTGTGATACTCTATATTTACACTGCTGATAATATTAAATGCTAAAATACTAGCTTTGATTCATTCAAATTAATATCCACTTTTACTACGCTTTTTAATATTTCAATTGTAACATTACACATCCCAGAGTTTGATTATGCCGATTAACCAACAGAGAGTCATACAAGTAACATAGTGAGAACACATGGTAAAAGCACATTATACATGTCACAAGAGCAGTAAGCCACACATCCAGTGAGCCACACCCAGCCTCTGCTGAATACTCGACACACCCGTAATAATCAAGACAACAAAACAGCACAAGGTCTCAATTCCTCCTTTGGGAAGTATTGGGTGTCATACCATACTTTTATGGCAGGTCTTCACTGCCACCAAGAACCGAGCCGTACCCGAGTCAAACTATGAAAAGACAGTTTTCTACTATAAATTATCCAAGCTGTTCCTGATTTGTACCCACGCTGGCAAACCCTGCTTACTAGCGGGGCCGAAAGTGTGACTGATCCGAGCTGCTTGCATCACCACCATCTGATTGGTTGAAATGCACGACAAGAAAGAACTTGTTATCTGCATGGATTATCTGAAAGAAAAAGGGCATAGTCCATGTGATTTTGACAAAACAACTTTGGCTATGTGGAGATCAAGAGAAAAATAAGCTGTAATCTCGACATAAAACATAAAAAGATAATGATGGATGCCCTCTATGGGCTTCTGTAAGATGCAGAGTTGCAGTGAAACCCTACAAACAAAGCAGGTGCGTGTCCATGTAAAGAGGGCAGGTTAAACCTTCCCTGCTTTAAGTGTTAAGTTCTTAGTAATGAATGGAAAACAAAGTTATATTTGTCTCCTTCTTTCTGATATGAAAAAGGATCGGATCTGTGACTCAAAACCACAATACAGTCCAAACTATGATTTTTGTGGTCCATTGCAGCCCTAATTCTAATTGTGCTAGCATTTGATACTAGCATAGCACAGAAATTCTCACAGACGTGCTATCGGAAATCAGCGCATTGCAAATCATGTTGTACACCTTGTTGAGAAACACTGCTTGAGGGCTACTAGGGATGAGCTCAGCCATGCTGCCATCCTAATAACACAGGAGAGAGGTTAGAATCATAATGTTTCTTATTATAACATGGCACAGTTATTTAATATAGTGCAACATCTCTTGAATACGAAGTTCCACAAACATTACTTTCCATAAACCTTTCTTTCCGTTGGCTTTTTCCATAAACTTGGTCTCTCTGTAGGTTCCTCCCAGACAGGCATGCCACTCTGCTTTACTGGAGTTAAGTCAATAAAAGAGAATTGAGTGTTGGGGGTTAACTAATGGTAATTGGGTTTAGTTCCTGGAGTCAAAATCCCAGTTTCCTGCTACCTTGGAAAGAATTCCATTAAGGTTTCAGAAGCGTGCAATGTGCATTAGTGCAATCTGAATAGTTTTTAAGGTGACCACTAGTGGAAAATTGTGTCCACAATGGTTGCATAATTGGCAATGTAAGTGTAATTATATATGACTGGAATCCAATTGATAAATGTAAAATACATGCCTGGAGCAAACATGAGGGGCTTTGCATGGATCAGCCGGCTTTTTGCAGCTCAGACCTTTCAGACTGCACTCTGTGACTGTCTACGCTTCTGGCTGAGCCTATCAGTAATCCTGTCACCTGCTCTCTGCCGGATCTCTGCCCGTTTGATTGAATCTGGCATTTTATTGCATTTTCTATGCGTGTCCCATCTCATCTGCCTTGACCAATCACAGCGAATGCAGGGGAAAAAGAAACAGACAAACTGAAGAAAGAGAGAAGTCAATGGCATTGATGTCAGCATTAATGTCAAAAGTGTCGGCGAGCCATTCTGACAGTCTACCTTATAACCTCTCTTCCAAGATTCCTGCTTCTCTGTGGGAAAATTGGCAGAAACACCAGACTTTAGAAATTCAATACGTGTTGTATTTTCTGTCTATTCAGAGTTAAACGTATGATAAAAAGAAGGTGTTTTTGAAAAACACTATATATATAAAACTCCAAACAAACTCATGAATATCATTACTCAGGATAACTATGTGAGTATTTATTTTTTGCGGATCGATAGTTGGCTGCCTCTTTTTCAGACGACAGGAGAAGAGACTTTCCAGTCTGTATGCTCCTGTCGCCAGATTCTTTATACTGTAAATTGGCACTTAGGCTTTGAGTGTTTCTGGAAAAGGCTTCTTTTCAGCGCCCCCCCATGGACACTTTGATGTGCGGTCACAGTGGATCAAAGACGCGGCCGGCTGCCTCCACTTCAGGTGTGTTCGGTGGCTTTTATCTCTGGGAAAAAAAGGCCAGATTCATTGCCCAAACAACCCAAGGGAGACTTGGGGTGCTGGTGATCCATTCTTACCCCTTTTGTGTCCATACTCACATTGCAAAATAACCCCACGGTTATATCCATACATAGGAATCCCTAACCTGTTTTTGCAAGCCATCCTTTCTGTAGGCAATGAATTCCCGCCCGGAATATTCCTTTAGAGTCTTTCCATTGTTATGGAAGAACAGCAACAAAACCAAGACTCATACAGCTTTCATATTTACACCCTGTTGTTTTTGTTCAGGAGGAACTGAAAGACAAGCCTCATTTGTCTCCATGGTGCTCTCAGTACAATAACATGCACTCTACAGCTTGATTTTATCATGGTTGACTCTATAAACCGAAGACCACAGCATTTTGGCACCCTTATTGTGTTTCTCTTTAAAAACATTATCTTCTGGCTTGCCGTTACCACAACACCATGCGGACCATAATGCCAAAGGTACAAATGCAGATGAATATTTCGTTTCATTTCCCTGCCACTTTTATGGAATCTATCACATTATTCAAGCGATAGTTACACTAGCACACAGGACACATGATTTGTCAGACACTCATTTTCTCATTAATAGCAAATTTCATGCCCGTATTTCTCAAATGCAAACATAAATCATGCAATGCTCACAAATGGGACGATTATTGCATTTTCATGTACTAAATCTGATTATTTTATTTCTAGTGAATGAAATTAAGAGACCATCTACAGGCGAGGACGCAAAGTGCAGATTGACAGGCGAGCCGGAGATAGCAGATGAGGTCTGACCCTGAATGCTCACACTGCTTAATAAGCATTCATCCCTTATCTGTGCCTCACAATGCCTTCTGTTCTTTTTCTTTCCCAACTGACATTTTTACTTTTACCTCCGATTCCCAGGCATTTCAGTTATTAATGAAGTTTGACTTCCCCGTACAAATTATGCATGAAATGATTCACTGATGTGAACATCGAGCTACTCTACTGTAACATCTGCCATGAAGCGCATGTTTCTTACACAGAAGTGGTAAAAGTGTAGCTAGCTGAAGGTGCAGGTTAGCATGGAGACCCTGAGGAGCCAGCCGCCTCGCTCACACACGCTTGTGCACACACTGGGTATGGATTGGCGAGGCATCGCTCATGCTCGAGCTGTGCTTAGCGCTGCCCGCAAGCACACGACACTCCCCTGCATAATGAGGCCATTGATTCATGCTTTTCCCCTGCCTCGCGATTGATTGGGGAACAAATGCAGGCTTTTCAGCTTTGGAAGCACCTCAGTGACACTCACCTCCCCTCTCCCTTTTTGTCAGCACAATCGCAGCCCAAGTAAGAACGATAACAGCCCAAAGGAAACATTTTGAAGTTTATCATATTTCTGACAGCTCTCTTTGTTTGTGCATTGTGAGAGACATCATGATAGCTCTGTGTGTCCCCCACAATGTAACAAAAACCCGATATTTTGACGTTGTGTGGACCATTTTAGAGGTTCCCACAAAGATCTGTGAAAGCAATCAACAAACTAAAAATGCCAAAAGTGTTTTGTTTGGTTATTTGTGGTTAAGGTTAGGCCTGGGTAGGGGTTAAGGTAGTCGTATGGGGCTTAGAGTTTTTTCCCATAGAAATAAATAGAGAGTCCCCACTAAGATATAATTACAAACCTGTTTGCGTGGTAGGATTTGGGGAGGTTAGTGTTATGAAATTAGTAGATGAATGTCTGAGAGCGGCGGGCTGTGATCATGAGGCCCGCAGGAGTGCAGAACTAGTGCTGCGTGCTGATTGGCTACTTAGCTCTGCCAGCTGTCACGTCCTTCTAGACACGACTACTGTACTTTAGCTTAGAATCTAGTGTTCATTTCGAAAACCATGTATTTGAGTGTGTTGAGAGAGTCCTGCAACTCATGTCGACTCTCTTATTTAGTGCCAGTGATGTCTAAACTAATAATGGAGGATTCTGAAAGCAGAGCCAGAAAAGAATTCCTGTCTGTGAGCTTCATTTTGGAGCAGGATGCCAGGTAGAGCTGAAGAGTCAGAGCTATAAACCGCAACACTTCCGGAAAACAGCACATTACCCATTCAAGTCATTTATTCATGCCCAGGCATGTTTCCTTATGTGCAGTTTGCTTTTACACCATGGGAAGAGTAAAATTTGTAGTCCAGTGAGAAAGAAGAACTTGCTAAAGGACGGGCTGATGAGCACAAGTCCCCCACTGACTCTGCCAGAAACTATGTTGCTGCCCCTTCCGCTCTGGCCTTAGAAGAATGCAGCCCAGGGATTTCTCCACACGTATGGGAAAAGGTCAGCTCTGCCAGGGAGCCAGCCCGTACTTAGGATCACCTCCACCCTTCCGTCCCCATTGAAATCTCTCAGCACAGAGCTGACCTTTGAGAAGAATGCAAGCGTGACATCCAATATTTGTTTAAAGACGGGGGAAAAAAGGCAGCAACATTGATTGTGTGGGGACAGGCAGGGGATGTGGCAGGACTGAGTAATTTACTGCGAATATGGCAGGTTGGTGCCGCACAGGCAGCTGGGTGAGTGGCTTTGTGACTGACGGAGCACAAGCCGCAGCTGAAAAAATCGTTTCCCCCCAGAATGATCAATGCTAAGTGTGTGTCAGGGAGCTCTGTTTATTCTGGTCTGCTTGCATCAGATATCATAGTCAACCAACTCACAACATTCACAGTTCTCTTACTCCTAGTCCTTCCCATTTCATGGGCTGTCAAAATCTCAAATTTTATTTTATGCGCAAAGTTTTCTAGTTTACTGATTCATATATGTGGAAATTTCATTTGGTGGTATATTTTACTAAAATTTCTACACTGTATATAGTTCTAACAGCTCAAGATGTAGTTATATGTAGTATTATAGGCACTCATAATGCATAACAAACACGGCTATAATGTGTTATGCCTTTTTATAAATATGTATATGTATAATGTTTATAATGCTTTATGAATGCATTATAATTTGCTATGAATGTATTTATAAATTACTAAAAACATGACCTGAAGTAAAATATTACTCATCAATGTTTTGACCCGGTCAATGTGTTAATCAAGTGATAGGAGGGTTGCAGATGTTGAGTGATGTTGTCTGAGCTTTGCAGATTTCCCTTGAAACATTGTGATGGATTTTCAGGGATCTTCATTGTGAACAGCGGCCCATTTTTCTGCAGTAGACATGGTGCTGCCATCCAGAATGTTCTTTCATGCAACAGAAGAGCATCTGTTGTGCTCTCGCTTGTCGTCCACAATTCAGCGCCGATCTGAAGTTCATGAACACGGTGACCTTGAGTCTTTGTGTCGGAAGTCTCCATGACAGGGAGGAGAGGCCATGTTGCAGCAGTCTGTGCATTTTCGTGATAATTCACTAACATTTTATATCCTGCGCTCTTCTTTTAAGAATTTGCTTTTTAAAGTAGAACGACAGTAAAGCTGTTTTTTTTTCTTGTCTTCTGCTGAGTAAAGTCAAGGTGAATTTGCAAGTTTTCCATTTGTTGTGCTCCTTTAAAAACTATTGTGGCCTCAAGAGAAAATGAAATGACAGGTCTGGGTAGAATCTATTGAAAGACCACCTGAAGCAAATGATATACTATAAATGTAACATTTTGTCTGATTTATTTTTTTCTGATTTCAGTTCTTTGTCAAACTGGGATGTCCTTCGGTCCAACGCGGAAATATAAATGTAAATGCCTTTGTGCCCTCTTCGTTTATCTGTGTTTTATCATGGTGAAAAGACTCCCCATTTATAAATGAAATGCTGCACCTGTTTTGTTTTTAATCAAGACACAATATTCCTTTGTCAGAGAGAAGGATTACATTTGGTCAGAAATTGGCAACAGTTCGCATCTCTGTTTTTTTCCTCATAGCCTCTCCATCAGATGAATTGAGGCAGACAGGAAGTTTGATTAGTATTCTTTTTAGACTGAAGGGAGTATAGTGAGGTTTCTGCTCTCTGGTGATTCACATTACCTCGCTTTACACCTTTTACAGTGTGGCCCGAACAAAAGCTGCTTGGGTGTATTTCACACATCTTTATTAACCCTGAATCCTCAGATGGGTCTGGGTTTAGGAGCAGGACTAATTGGGGGTGGTTATGTGCCTAGTGGAGCATATATAGTTTTGTGAGCCAAAGAGAGCTAGAATCATCCATATCAATTTCTTACATTTTGACAAGGATATTTACATTTACAGGGTGTTGTGGGAGCTAATGGCTCCACCATCTGGAACCAACCACGGGACACTGGCCCTGGGAAGGCGGGGATAAGGGTGCCTGACTGCTTCCTATGTGACCAAATAAGTGGCGCAAAAATACGTGTGTCGCTGAAATGCATAGTAGTCGTACAAGACTGAATTATCTACTGGAACAATGTTCTAATGTTTCACGGAATATGCATAACCTGGCAGCACATCAGGCCTGAAAATTATTTGACTGAATGAGTGATGCTTATTTCTCTCCTGAAGTTTAAATGCTAAACTTAAAGAAACCATTGGACATTGCAATGTAATAGCATGAGAAAAGCGAGAAAAGCAAAAAAAGCACTGGTTTAACAAATATCCACTGCTCAACAACTCTGTTTACTTAACAGACTGAAAAATGTCCATCGCCATTTATAAGAGGTAATATAATAGTTCATAAAGGATATTCTTGGCCTGCTTTGCAATGTTCTCACATTGATTGATCAGTCATGTGTCTGTAGCATTGGCGTCGTTGAGTCTGATCACTCAGGGCTATAGCCCTGAGTATTTTAGCCCTGATGCCAATCTTCCTTCAAAATGGAAATAAGTAAAGCCCCAGGTAAACTTAACTGAGCCCCTGATCTTTTCAATAGCTAGAAACTCCCCTGGTCTATTTATTCCTTGCCAGCTGTGTGAATATGTCGGTGTAGGCCTGTCTTGGCATAAATGCTGGGTATATGCAAACATTTTTGTGTTCTCTAATATACATGCTAATATAACCTGCATAAGTTATACACTGTTACTGATATTTTTCTAAAATGTGATTCTCATATGGAATTAATTGTTCATTGGAAGCAGTGTAATGTATCAATGGCAAAAATACTGTCAAAATCCAATGAGATCTTGTACTTCAGCCATTGGTAGCCTTAATTTTCACTAATTTGATTTAATACTTTTTCATATTTCTTAATGACCCCAGTATAGGAGAAAAATGAATCCCAGGGATATATTATCGGAAAATTCTTCTTCAAGCCGTTATGCATTATGTAAAAAATAAGACAATGTTCTTGTGTAATTGGTCTTTCTCCATCATTTTATCACATTAACTCTGAAGCTGATGGAAAATCAAATCATTTTATAAGCCAACTGAAGAACCTCTCAGGGTTTGCTTTGTCTGCTATTTTGTGCCAGCGTTTCAGATTACAGTCTCTGCCTCTAACTCTCTTCCACCTGTGCCATTTTGCCATTTACTGCAGAAGGCTGGTTAGCATAGTCCCAGTAGACTAGGTTACAACCCTTACGTAGGACATCCTTCGGTGTTTATAATTTAGCAACGTAGATGAGATTTTTTTCTCCACAATATTATATCATTTGTAATGTAATTTCAATTTTGTTTTCTTTCCCTTGCAAATTTTAACAAAAATATATTTTTGGTAATACTTTCTATGAATGCCATGTCTGTAAGAATCTATTAACACATTCATAACACGGTATAATGCACTCATAAAGCATTGTAAGTATGGCTATAAATATTTATGAAAAGGCACAACACATTATAGCCATGTATTTGATGCATTATGAATGCTTTATAAAGCTGTCATGTATAATGCACTATAGATACCTTCATAATGCCGTGCAAAGCACCCTTAATTCTTATAACGACTATTATAATGGATTATGAAGGTATCTACAGTGCATTACAGATAAGAGCTTCATCAGAGCTTAATGAAGTATTATAATCAACAATATAATGCCTTATAAATGTCAGTAGGAGATGCTGTAATGCTGTATTAATTCTTATACTGACCCTTATGATACATAATGAGGTCAGAGCAGGTTGTATCTGCTACACAGACTGAGGTCCTTTGGAGTGCAGGGGCCACTCCTGAAGACCTTTTTTTTTGATTCTGTGGTGGCATCAGCCATCTTCTATGGTGTGGTCTGTTGCGGCAGCAGCATTTCTACTGGGGAGAGGAAAAAACTGAACAGGCTGATTAAAAAAGCCAGCTCTGTCTTGGGATGTCCCCTTGACCCAGTGGAGGTGGTGAGCGACAGGAGAGCGTTGGCTAAGCTACATTTCCTGTTGGAGGACATCTCCCACCCATTACAGGACACACTGTCAGTACTGAGCAACTCCATCAGGGACAGGAGAACGTTGGCTAAGCTACATTCCCTGTTGGAGGACATCTCCTACCCATTACAGGACACACTGTCAGTACTGAGCAGCTCCATCAGCGACAGACTGCTGCATCCAAGGTGTGCGACAGAGAGATACCGCAGGTCTTTTCTTCCATCTGCCATCAGACTTTACAACAAACCATAAGCACATACCTAATCCCATGCTCATATACTCCCACACATATATTGAGACAGTTTTTATGTTACAATACTCGTTTTATTGCTGCTAATAACATGTGTATATATACATATCTATTTATTTATTTATTTATCTATCTATCAATCAATATAACCTACATTACATTTATACTTTATTTTCGGCATATTGTACAGTTCTTGATCGTATTGTATATATTGTATTTTATTTTTTATTGTTTAATATTACTGCTATTGCTTAAGGACTTTCTGCATTCTGCTTATTTCTGTTGCACTGTCCACTTTGCTGCTGTAAAATGCAAATTTCCCACCTGTGGGACTAATAAAGGCTATCTTATCTTATCTTATCTTATCTTATCGTATCGTGTCGTATCTATAATGCATTTCGGATGACAACTTTAAGTAAAGTGTGTTTTTCACAGCTCGTTTTCACAATAGGTTTCATTAACAATAACCTTGTACTCTCCTGATATATAATGACCTGGGAAAGGTGTTATCAAGAAGCAAATTATGTTTTTGAAATCATTTAGGGGGTAAAAGCTTGATTTTGTTTCTGAACATTTAGGGTTGCTGCTTTAAAATGTAATAAATGTGCAGGGCCACCCTGGGCAGGAGAACCTTATTACTTGTCAGTCATTATATTCTCCGATGAGATTGTCTTGCTTTTTCAAGAAAATATCATTTAAACTGTGACCTATTAAAGAGAAGAATATGTGATCCCCAAGTACAGCCTGATTAAAGTGCTGGTGATTGAACTGAGCTACAGCTGAAATATTGGTTACATAGATGACCCCCGGTACAGGCTGATCATTACTGCAGGTGCCGCCAAGCAAGCTGTCTTCCACTGAGAAGTAGTGCAAAAACAAGCTTTACAAAATGACCCCAATTGCCATGTAAATATAAAACAATTTATGTAAAGCCAATAGCAAAATAAAACATTTTCACAAGCCTTCTGTAACATATTTCAACATTACTAAACTGGCAAACAGTGCAAGCTGTTAATGTCTTTCATGAACTGTTATTTCTAACCAGCAGTGGTTCATGCTCTTTGGAGAATAACTAGAATTAAAAAAAAGTTGTGTGTTTATTTATTCATGTGTTTATTTATGTATTATTTACCCTGATGATGATAAACAATTGGAAGTTGGTTGTTTGGATGGATGGATGGATGGATGGCTTGTTCTGTCTTGTCTGACTTGTGTAGCGTGCCTAAATCTTACACTTTAATCCAACATTTGGTTTAGGTTAGCTGGGGTGCAGGTTACAGGAAGTCTTCATAAGTCTGTATAGACATGGCAGGCCAGTGCTGATCAGAGGCACCCTCTGCGCTCCAAATGGGCACAGCTGACTTCGAGGTTCTTCCCAAGACACCTTTCCGCTGCACTAATGCTTTGTGGGAGCAAAGACTAGGTCTTTTATCACCATCCGATAATTGCGTTTGATTTGACAACAGGGCGTTCTTAGTTTCGTAGCCTTTGCTTTTGTTCTTTTCTCTCTCTGAGTTACAAAGCTGGATGGAGGCTTTTGTAGCTGTATTTCACCGGGATAGTTAGAAGGAAAAACTTTTTTTCCTGTTTTTATTCCACTAACATTATTTTCGCTTTATGTGACTCTGCACCATGTAAAAAGTGACCTCTGTAACTGTTCTTCTGAGTACATTAATGCTCTGCCTCAGTGTACTTGCATTTTCAGTGTGCTTCTATTCATTGCCAGCATGGATCAATGCAATCCAATCATGACCCATTTAAGCCCAAGAGCTACTTTAAAGAAAAGGATGAATTCAGTTCAGCAGAAAAGGAGCCTTGGGTGTGAAATTAAGTCTCCCAAAAAATGCTTTTCTTCCTAAAAACATCATGTGGTAAGATTAAATCCTGAGTGAGTTTTTCAGTATGTAATTAGATACTTTCTCACTAAACAACAGAGTGCAGAGTCCCTAGCCTCAAAACATTGTTTTCCCTGAAGGGCCAGTCTCACTTCTGGTTGGTTGCAAGTTAAATAATTTTATATGAGGTGCAGCAGAGAGGAAAAACTTAGAAAACCTTAAGTGGAAAAGGAATGGAAAGAAAAGTAACAAACCTGTCAATTAAATTTGATTAAATGGTGTGCCAAGCGTGTGCGCCACAGAACCTATTATTGTGTGCCAAAGAAACAAATGTAAAATGGCAGGAAAAAGTAAGACGAAATGCTATGAAACAAGCACTAAGTGCAATGGAAAAGGTTAATTTTATATATATATATATATATATATATATATACACACACACACACACACACACACACACACACACACATAGTACCATTCAAAAGTTTGAACACGCCAAGTTGCCTAGAAAGGAGAGGGATCAAATGACCTGGCCACCTAACCTAAACACAGCAGAAATGATTTTGGAGGAAGTTGACCAGAGAGTGAAGGAATAGCGGCCAATGGGTGCTCAGCATATGCGGAACCTCCTTCAGGACAGCTGGAAAAGCATCCCAGGAGGCCACATCACGAAACTGGTATGCAGCAGAAGTAGGGTCAACCAGTCCCAGGAGGAATCGAGGTTAAGGGCGTTGCTCAGTGGCCCAATAGTGGCATCACTCTACTGACCATAGGAATTGAATCTTCTGTGCCCGCCCCCCATCCCAGACAAATTATTAATTTTTTTGGTCAGTGCCTAACTCCATTTATGTCATTTTATAGTTGTGATGCCTTCATGATTATTCAAAAATGTAGAGAATAGTTTAAATATACCTCTCTATAGGTAGGTGTGACTAAACATTTGACTGGTACTGTATATATATACAGCTTATGTAGCACTTTGGAAAACTCTATTATCCATGTTGGTCTAATATTCTTTTGGCTTCATATCTACTAGTTAGATAGTTAACTATTATATAACTTACTACAAGAGCAGTACAGTCAATGTGTCCTAGTCTGAAAATTGTACCGAGCCCCTGCTGAAAAAGTGGGTAAGTAACTTTATGAAAGGTAGGAAGAGGGACAAAAACATGAAGCGGGATGAATTCCTGTCATGATTCACTATGCAGAATGATGATCTTAGTGTGGCTGAATGATAAATCAATCCTCAATCAATCAAACAATCAATAATTTATTTATATAGCGTTTTACAACACTAAAACTGACCAAGGCACTTCACAGTCAAAAATTAATTATAAAAATAGGAGATAAATTAAAAACAAATGGCAAAGGGCAATTTTATAATAAACTGAACCCAAAAGTAAATCAGGAAAAAAGGACCATGAGGGGTCTTAAACGCAGGCAGGAAGGTAACAAGAAGTAAACCAAGGTGAATCAGGACATAATTACAAAACTAGGTACCAACAGACAAGTAACAAACGTACAAAAACAAGGATCCATATAGAAACACAAGAGAACATAATTAACAAAGTTAGACAAAAACAGAATCTAGAGGTACAAAATACAAAATGTGTTTTGGAGATGTCTGGTTACCAGCCGCCCGCTTAGCCCATTCAGCCAAGTGCAGCCCAGGCAAAAAAGACAAAAAAAGAGAACCAATGGGAACTAAGAAAGGTACCAAAACACTGAGGAATTAATGGGATGGCCAGTGACACCTGCTGGCCAAATGTGAAAACAACAGATAGAAGAGGACAAGATGGATTTATCCTCACAATTTTCTTGCCTTACAAGAGAAAAGCAACTCTTTACCCCATGAAACTTCACTAAATTATATGTTTCATTACTCTGAAAGTGAAAAAATTAGGAAAATTGGAGGCACAGAAGTATTCTTCCAGTACTGCAGCACCATGTCTTCTGATGGCAACATTTGATGCTTAGTTAAGATGCTTAGTGATCTGCATTATGAATGACTTCATAGCTAAACTGAAGGAAAAATGTGCTCCTACATATGTAATAAGTTTACTTACGTCTTTAAAGCTTTTCACTGCACATATGTACAGTATATGAAATTTTACATATTGCTTCTTTACATCACTTTCTTAATCTTCTATTGCTGTTGCAATTCACTCACACATGTACACCTATGGGCAATTTAGTAACTCCAATTAACCTCAGCATGTTTGAGGACTGTGGGTGGGGGGGTGAGCAGAGTACCAAGGGGAAACTCCATGATGACACGGGGAGAACATGCAAACTCCACACATGGAGGCATGGTGGAGACTTGAACTGTGGTCTCAGATGTGTGCTAAACACTGGGCCACCCCCCCCAACATATATTTACATTTTATAAATTTTTAACAGAAGCTTTTATCGAAACTGATGTAAAAGTGAGGCAGACTGTCCGTTACAAGCATTCCACTGTTAAGCAGTTAACTACCCTTAATCTAGGCTTAGCCTCCAACAAATTGCCAGTAAAATGCCAGGAAACACAGGAGCCCGTCTAAAGGATCTGAGCAGGGTTCTGGTTGCACAGATAGGTAAAGTTGAAGGCTGCATGGGGTTCTCATGACCAGCTGTGGATATTATACGCTAATGCTGCAAAATTCAATTCCTAAAGCAATACATTTGCTGTATGGCAACTGAACAGTTATTGTTAAGTTTAATGGGCTTCATACGGGATAGAATGCTACAGCAGGATGACATCATGAGCATGACATCATGAGCATGTCATCGTGAGCATGTCATAGTGTTTGTCTGTGCTTGCTGTCCATTGCACTCCCTGCTCCAGAGTTCCACCATCCACTAAGTTATGAGCTGCTTAGCCCCAGAGCAGCACATTAGCTAATTCTCGCCATGAACGACACGAATGAAAGCGTACCAGAGCCCTCCCACTCTGGGCCTGCAGAAACAGGGTGCCCTTCCCTTCATACAGTACATCTCTGTAAACGAGTTTGGATATGGATATGTAAATCGCCTGAAGTTGCACATTTTGGAAGTGGGTTAATGAGAGTAACAGACTATTTTAATGGAAAAAAATCCCCAACCCTCAGAGGAACAGACAGTAATTATTTGACTTATGAGTGGCTACAGGCAATGGCGAAGCCAGCCACACACACAGCCTCAGAGGAGATACAGCAAAGAGCTTGCTAAACAGAGGCGGATTAGCTCAGTTCCTTAGCGCCTACCTCATGGCTGTCTTTGACAAATGATTAATACTTCAGTTTAATTTAATTCTCACATTTAATAGGAACAGTATATTTTGTTCTCTGGTAAAACTATAATATATGTTTATAATGAATGCCATTTGCAATGTACAAACACATTTTGGGGTTTAATCTCAAAATTACATTTTACTTGTCATGACGTTACATTTCTCGTGTCATGTGAATCAGTGAAATTTCTTAATTTAAATTTTGCAATTAAATAGTATTTAAGACTAAGACTATAGATTTAGGTATGGATGACAGGACTATGTTCCTACGAATATTGTGGGAGTATCGTGTGTGTTTTGGGGGGCAGGTGGGGGGCACTTACAGAATACACAATTCCAGCTTTTAGGTGGCAGTGAATCTGGTTGCTTTCCCTGTGTGTGAGGTAACTAAGTCAGGAAAGTAGCTTGGATGTGCTGTCGAAAGTAGGGAAAAGTCAGGAGATGATATGAAGTAAAGACTAGCTGAGTTAATGTCAGGCTTGAGGACAGTCGAATACGGGGCCTGCAGTCTGTGATTGATCCACAGCCCTGGTGTCAGAATAATAGGGTCTTTCACTCCACTCCTTGTTCAGATAGCCCTACAGAGTGCCATGCTCGTTGCTATAGGCTCAGCAGGCTATTCTCCATTGTGTGCCCTGGCATACTAGAGTGTTAATGTTTAAAGTGACCATATCTTTGGGGTTCAAAGCTGGTCCCCATGGGCTAAAATTGCACTCTCCCTTGAATTATTAGGTCTAGAAGGTCACCTTAAAAAGCTTCTCTTTTTTTTAAACTCCATTTCACACCACGAAAGACTTGTACTTTTATTCCGTAGAATATATTTTTTATGCACAGTCTTGATTGATCAGTTGACTCCGTCTCTTGATCTTTTTTTCCCCCACCAGGGTGCAACCATCTGTTGCCACTCAAGTAACCCTGACAACACCCCCCCCCCCCCCGACCAATGCCTCCTGTTGGAAACTGTGCATACCAGACATGCAATCCCTTGTAAAATAACAGATTTAAATGTTTAAATGGTAGTTGACCACAAAGGGCAAACCAACTGCCCTCTCACTCCAACTTAATACTTTGTCCTTTCAGTTTATTCAGTATTCATTTACTCTCTAATTATCATGGTCTAATAGCTACAGGTCTGTCTCATTATTCATTTTCCCTGTAGCCAAAGCAGGGGGCACCTTGGTTGCTTAGTGGCAACACTGTACTCACACATGGCAGGACTGCCAGGTCCTGGACCGTGGAGTCGCCCATGGTAAATTTTGCCGAGCATGCGGGTGAGGGTCCTCATGATAACTTTTGCAACACGTTTTGCCAGTTGGGAGGTGCTGCTCTTGCCTCTCCCTGTGTTTGTGTGGGCTCGCTCTCAGTTAAACAACATGCAGTTAACTGTATTGCCTGCCATGTCTGAGTTTGTGTCCTGAAATAGGTCCGGTCTAGGATGTCTTGTGGTCTGTGCTTCTCGGAGCACAGTCTTACTGTGAAACCTGTACCACACTGTCAAAAAAGACTACCAGTTTGTACTTTTGCTTTACACTGGGGTTGTACCCTCAAGGGTCTGCCACTTGTACCTTATATGTGTAATGTTGTGTATACCTTGGGGATGTTCCTCAGAGTCCATTTCTGTACTTTAAAAGGAGTTTAAGGTAAGTTAGGACAATTCCCTAAAAAATTTGGAACATAATATGACTGGTCTGGGTTGGGGGCCCAATATGATATGCTTTCATGGGGCCCACAATCTCTAACGACACCTCTGGCTGGTAGGGAGCATAAATGTGCATTGTCTGGCAGGGAGTTCAGACAGAGCATAAATGTGGACTGGCTGCATTTTCAGTGTTTATATTCAGTTAACCTAGAACAGTATTTAGCGATGTGTTAAGAAGCACAATATAATTCACCATACACCATAAAATAGTTGACAGGGACTAGCATAAATTGCACTTAAAGTGATGGTTGACGAAACAAGAGTCACCTGGAGAACATCGACATTGGCATAGTAAATAAAAGCATGTTGAAAAGATCCCTGCAAGTAGCTTATGTTGCAGAATACAAGTGGCAAAAGGGAACAAGTACAGAATTACAAGCACAGAAGAGAATGTCATCCTCAGTATCAACATACCCATGGGACACAATTGGTAATAAATTACAGTATGGTACAAAATTGGAATAATCTGTAATTAAGTCTTGCAAGAGCTAAAGGGGAATCAGAAGTTATTAAAGAGGAGCTCTGGAGGCAGGACTTTGTTAAAAAAAACAAAACATCCTGGGGGGTAGTTAAAGGAGCACTTAGATGTGGAGCAAAGGCTAAAAGGAGATCATCAGCAGTCAGGTGAAGAGACAAAGACACCTCGGAGGGAGTGAGGGCTGCAGACATATTCATGCTGATAAACTAAAATAAATGCATGACTTCTTTACTTCTTACATTGACAGAGATATGTCAGTGTGACAGTGTCCACCTCATTTCTCTGAATACATGGACAGCCAGCGTTATACCATACCTGCTGTCATGGTTTGGCTGAGTCCAATGATCGCTGCTTTGATTTGTGCCACGGTTTGACCACATTTCATTTAATTGACTTGAGAAAGCAAGTAGGAGGAGGAACAGTGGGAATGTTTGTGGTAATACTCCTGGTCTCCTGAATAGAAAGCATGTAAATGTCTGATAATTGACAAGACCCAACCAAGCAACCGACGCCTCGGTTTGGCAGATGACAGGCGCCGCCTATAAATCAGGAAGCTCCCTGGATCGGACACAAATCCATAACAAAGCACCAACTCACACACTACGCGCAATTAAGAGACATCAGTTCACTTTAATGCACAGTTTTGGGAGGGAATATATGTCGAAAATCTGTGTAGATGCTGTAAAAATCATGCAAACTCACACAAATTCTCGAGAGGCATGAACGGCACAGTCCTTGGAGATGTGAGACTACACCTCAGGCACATGATAGTAGGGACAGTAACCAAGCAGTTCTAATGAACAAAAATGAAAGATGAAACTCCCTTTTAAAATGACACTGAACAGTCAAAACCAAAATGGCAAATTTATAAAAAGTAAGTGACTTAGCTGTCCACCTCATTCCCCAGCTTCTCCTCCAGCCCTGTCTTCACCCAATCAGCTGACTCTGTAAATAACCAATAACAAGCAGCTTATGCTAACAAGGGTCATCTCTGTTAGCTGTAGGCTCCAGGCCACTCCTTGCCGAAACACCAGCCCGAAAGGTCACTTTGGCTGCCGCCTGCTTGCATAATCAAACAGGACCCCCCCGTGACCTTATCACTGATTTCCAATGTAGCAATGCATTTTATTCTGGCAGGGTATCTTTGGCGAGTTGCATATACGTTACAGCATTCCCCCTCTCTGCTTGCTGCAGATGAGGCCTGTGATGGCCAGCATTTTTCTAGGACAAAATTAAACATGTTCCCCAAAGCTGGAGTCATGTCTGTTTTCCCATTCCACCTCATTGCTTATTCAAGGTAATTGTTCACATTCTTTGCTAAGGGTCTCTGTCCCTAGACTGTAAAAAAGCCAGTGCTCGATTTTGAGAGCTGAGAGGCTGCCACATTGCTGGTTAGCTAACATGCAGTGAATTATTTTTTTTTAAATAACAGCTAGATACTTAATATAATATAAAAGTAACTAATAAAGTAATTATCCATATACAGAGAATCTTTGGACCTCCAGAAGTTGATTTTCCTCCTTTTTCAGTCTTGCACAATTTTATTGTTTAAAATTCTATAACCTTAATTGCTTGTACTACCCCCCTTGACTAGAATGAATAGCTAAATCTAGAGTTCTGTGCTATCTGTGTTCTTTGGCATCATCTCTGTCTGGTATGACAACTACAGTTCTGAGGACCACAGAGCCCTGCAGAGGGCGACAAGGTGCACAGAGGCAATCACCAGAACAGAACTACCCACCCTGCAGGACACCTAATGCAGTTTCCCAACCCAGTACTCGAAGGATCTATGGCTTCCTCTCAGCTCGCAGCACCTGTACCAGGTATTCGGTGTTCCTGATTGGCCTAGGAGCTGTGAGGGAGCAAAAACGTGGACTGGCCAGGGTTCCCCGAAGACTGGGTTGGGAAACAATGATCTAATGTACATCCAGCGATGTAGGTCCAGGGCATTAAACATTTTCAGGGACACTCACCACCCTGCAAGACATCTACATCCAGCGATGTACGTCCAGGGCATTGAGCATTATCAGGGACACTCACCACCCATGGTGTAAACTGCACTCTGGTAGGTGCCTCCTGAGCCTTATGGCCGGGATTGAGAGGCTGAGGAGAAGCTTCTACCCCCAGGCCATTAGCATCAACAAAACCACAAGTTGAAATAAGATAAAACTGCAGCCTGCTCTTTAAATATTTTCCCATATTTTCTTGTAACATATATATTTCAATATTTTTTATTTTGCTAATTTCTATTATTTAATTTGGTTATCCTTCTACCTTGTTTATTGCACAGACTAGAGTAGCGGCAATTTCATTTCACTGCTGGTGTACCACTACAGGCATGTGACAAAAATTGTCAGGACAAGACATGGGGAAGGAGGGACGTTCCATGATATGGTTGTTAGATACCAACAGAGCCTTTGATGATCACACAGAATCAGAAAAAATAGGGCCGTGTGAGGTCAAGCAAAGGTAGGCAGGGCAGATATATAAGAAAGAGTGAGAGGCTAATCTAGACACAGGGAAACAATGGGGAAACCAGTAACCAAGGACACTAACACCAGTGACCCCCAGAACTTACACATAGCACTTAAAATGACTGACAGAGAACCAGGGCAAGGGTAGGTACTTATGTACCCAGGTGATGAGGTTTAAACAAGAAACAGGTATGGGCAATTAACCACTTAACAAACACATTAGGACTGAGAATAGGGAGGAAGACAGGATGGCCAACGGCATCTGCTGGCAAAATGGGAACATGATGGACACGGTTGGGGTCACTGTTAACATGTTGTTTAAGTTCTCTGGATAAACATCCACAAAAACTTAACACACCATGCTGTACTTTCTCACATGATTAATGCCATCGCCTTGTTGGCAATGCAACATGAATCAAAATGTAAAAAATGTAGTGGAAAATGAGTGGTAAATTCATAGCCATACCCCCACAGAAGCTATCCATTTGAGGGCAGTATTCAATGTGTAAATTCTTTATGTTTGAGCAGCCGTTTTAAGAATGACTTTATATAAAAATACAATGAATTCATTAAACTCTACTGACTCTCCTAACCATCCTTCACCTGACCCCATTCATTACATACACCTGAACTGTACATTGGATTGGCAATGTAGGTGAAAGCATCCATCTGCCCATTCATCTTCAGGCCAGTCGCCCTGCTGAAGGTCATGGAAGGCGTATGCGTCCCATGTGTGGTTTGGAGGCAGGGTAATCTTAACTGTGTAAGAGGCCATTCCATATATCATGCCTAAAGTCTGAGCTGGAAAGTACACTCTGGCTTATCCAAGGTATGGATACCCTGGTTCCTGCACCACATGACTTTAGTGGGTGGGTAAGGCTGAGTCTTTCCATTTAGATCAGGGGTGGGCAATCTGATCCGCAAAGGCCCAGTGTGTATGCAGGTTTTTGAGATAACCTTTAGGTCAGCTGTTCAAACCCAGGTGTGAGGACTCTTCAGCCAATCAGTCCTCTAATTAGTTATGTAATTAGGGAGTTGCAGCGAAAACCCACCTATACAGCGGTAAGATTGGCCACCCCTGATTTAGATGAAGTGCAGTGCTTTAAGCGGGCATTAATTAATGAGCAGAATACCTGTAAAGTGAATAAGCAATAATTGGTTCAGCTTAATTGCCACAATTTATTGATTATTTTATGTGGCATCTGTGTTTTTTTCTCTTCTCCAAGGGAATATCTTTCCCTTGACAAAACACAAATAGGTAATTAAATAGACGACAGCTCTTCTGTCTACTGCATATTTAAGTGTAAAAGCCGTTACGAGGCGCTGACATGCAATCACATAGATCACTAAGGCACTTCATTTTATATCTGGCATTAATATCTTGTTTCCTCTTTGCGTCGCTGGAAATCTATCAAAAGCGACATCTCATAATTGTTCCGAGGGAGGGCTGGTGTTTGAAATTGTGTGAGGAAAAAAGCAACAGGTCCACTGAGGACTTCTTAAGTCTGCTTTTTCTCACCCATCTCTTTCTGCAGCTATCTGCGGATGTAGCTGCAATGAATTCTGAATGTCTGAGTAAGACTGGACAAAGACAAGATGCTCTGAGTCACGATCTGTCTGCTTTTATTATCAGGTGTGAACTGGGTCATTAGCTGTAGTAAATCTAAGGGAAAAGTAAACTTCTGCTGCAGTATATAAGTTGGTGGGATAACTTTAATAGTCTTCATCGTTTCCAATTTCCCATACTGTTTATTCAGTATAGGATCATGATGACTTTGCAGCTTATCCCTGGAAGCACTGGGCACAAGGATGTCTGCCTAAGCATGTAGTCACACAGACCTACACACACAATGCAAATACAGACAGCTGTACACCTAAAGGCATAGTATTTTGAGTGCAGTTGGAAAGCGGTGTACCTGGAGAAAACCTGCACAAACATGTGAACATGCACCCTCCCCCACCCCCGGCAAAACATCCATATGCATCCATGGGCCAGAATCAAACCCTCACCCTCGGGCTACGATGCACTGAGCTACTGTGTCAACCCAATGGAATTATCTATCTCTCATGATGTCAAGAAAAAATTCTCTTATACTCACAAACTAAACTTGGATTAGTCTTTTTGTCATTTTGGATTCTGTAACATAGTGCTTGTAGCATGTAATATGCATGAGACAATCAAATCCTGCAGCTTTCGTGAAGCTTACAGAGCACAGTAACATGTGCTCAGAAATCAGATTAATGTCAGACACATGTCTTCTCTGCAGATGTTAACTAAGTCAAGAACTGGGAGGGCAGATATTTCTTTGCAGAGATTCATTGTATGGAAATCAGCCATGTTACCCCATCTGAATTCCAACTATAGTTAATCTCCATGAATAGTACCTCAGAATCAATTTTACCAGGTTATTCTTGTTATAGACCAGCTGAACAACACTACAAATCCCAGAATGCACCTCACTGCCAGCATCTCAGTCAGATACTCTCCCAGGACTGCAATTCCCAGAATCCTCCACAGCACCACCTCACCTGTTAATCAGTCAACCAGTTACACCCGCGCCTAGTTACCTCTGCTATTTAATGCCTTTGCTTGCGCTGACTCCTTGTGAGATTGTTGCCCTGGTTTCCCTTTCTGATAGTTCCCTTTCTGATTGTCTTCTAGCATTTTTGATGTGTTTTGTCCTCTGAGATTTTGCCTGCCGATGGGAATTTTGTTGCTCCTGCTTGTTTACTTACCTGACCACCTGGATTTTGACTTCGGCTTGGATTACCTTAATAAAACCTGCTCCGCCATCTTGGAAGTAGTTCTGCCTGCCCCATCCGATGAAAACTGTACATGGTTTTAAGATGCATGTTGCATGATGGCTATCCAAACCAGTATTTTATCGCTAATTGGACCATGTAACTGATTTACGCTTACACTGTATAATTAGTTAGTTAAAAGTGAGTCAACAGCATAATGTTGAGATTTGATATTTCTGCGCAATGCTAATATGCCACAGGGCTGTCACACTCCAGTCCATGTATTATTGTATGTTAACATCTACAATAATGAGTTACTTATAGTAGAGTGAGTTACTCATTGTTGTCTGCAGTTGTAATGCTGTTGTGGATTTGATTGTCTCATGCAGATGTCTGTTCAACTGACTTTTAAATGAAGTCTTGGATTTTTATTATTACTGTACTGCTGGTTTATGACTGGTTTTAAATTTGCTTCAGATGTCTTATTTCTCTGGTTCTGCAACTTGAATTTCTCCAGTTTGCTCTCTGGCTTCTGGTTTTGACTTGATGACTATCTGGCATTCATAAGAACATAAGAAATTTACAAACGAGAGGAGGCCATTCGACCCATCAAGCTCGTTTGGGGAGAACCTAACTAAT
>JAODKC010000039.1:16153899-16169558 GCA_026777985.1 Mormyrops attenuatus | reverse complement strand
CAGGCGCACAACACAACACAAGTGCACACAGCGTCTACACCACTCGTTCCCAGTGCAGCAATCCCAGCAGCCACCAGCCAGATGGAAAAGGAGACTCAATTCTGGCATTAAGAATACCTGGTTATACCTTGTGTGGCTAGTGAACGCACCATATGTGTTCTGCACATTCAGCAGTGATGTTTGGAAGTTTTCCTTGCTTCTTTCTCCATCATTCAAACCATCTTTCTTTTGAGTCCATTTTTCTGTTGCAGCCACGTCGAGGGATGTTGGTTACAGTCCTGTGGACCAAAAACTGTGATAATATGGACAACACTGGTCAAAGGAACACCAAGCCCTATGAAAATAACCTAGCACAGTGGTTCTTAAACCAATCCTTGGGGACCTCCACACGGTCCACATTTTTGCTCTCTCTCAACTCTCACGGAATTGGGAGAGAGCAAAAAATATAGACCTTCTGGGGGTCCCCGAGGACTGCTTTAAGAAACACTGATCTAGCGCTTTTGTTGTTCAGCCATTACCTTATTTCTGCTTTATAACCCCCAACTCCATGCTCTTACATCTCATATCCATGTTTAAAGTGATACACACACTTTAAACAGCAGACTGAGTACTTTTCTCCATTTCAACTGGTTAAATTATATATGATTAAATGTCTGATGGCACTTTTGATAATAATTTAGAGATTAGTGTGCATGAAGCATTGCTACAATACAATTATTTAATCTAACTTCCGAATGGTATCAATGATGCTGTCCACGCCATTTTACAATGTCTTTGCAGAATAAGCATGAAATACGTTCCTTCCACAGCTTTGGGTTTTGTTCCACTACTAACGAAGAATGTATTGAGAGTACACTACATTATTTTAATAAATTACATGGGTACACAAACCTCTGGCCATGTCTGTATGGCACTTATGCGAAGGTGATGAATCCTAGTGTTTGGTCCAGCTAACGCTGTACTTTCTCAGCCCGCAGTAGCTGATCTTCTAAGTAGGAGGCAGGCAGCTCTCACCTCTTTGATGGAAGGTCTTCACTCACTCTGTGAATTACTTTCAAACCTGTGCCCCACACAGACATTATAAGCTCCATGTTAGTCGTGACAAATAGATGGCCTTCCCTGTTTTGAAGGGAATGATTTGTGTACTTCATGTATAGACTAATATCCTGATTGATGCTTGGCAGCAGGAATTAACCTCCAGTACCTCCAGTGAATACTGGACATCCTGGGATTTTGCATGGAGCTTATATGGATGAAGATAAAAGGCCATTGCACCAGATGGACATATTGATATGTACTTTTAGGATGTTTAGGGTGGTTTCAATCTCATGACTTGGAAAACATGAATCGTACTATTTTATTGAGGTTAACTGGGTGCCTGTGATTCCTCATTTCTGTCACTTGTGTGACTGATATATTCAGCTCCATCCTCATCTTTCCTTACATTAATGTAGCTGACTCTGTAGCTCTCTTATCTTCGCTCCCTTTTCTCAAATGGATTTCCAGAGACCAAGCCATTTTCTCTTAGGATATAGTTGGATGATAGTAGGGCCCTCAGATTTGCACCATACATGCAGAGGTAAAGTATACTTATGACGTTTTACATTATTTTGCCTTTTTCCCTCTTCATTTACTTTTTTCCTGGGTATGACGCTAAACTGTATCCGGCCCTGCAATAGGTTCTCCAACTTGTAGGGACAAAATTTGGGGGTTGGTGGCGGGATTGGCACTCCAGCCATTGTGAAAAACACTTCACACAGCTCTGAAAACGCAGACAGGACTCTTTCCTGCTCTCTGCAGGAGTAGCTCTGCCGCAGCCACCCACAGGAAGGCTGCACACATCGCATTACATCATAATGCGGATTGGGAAAAGCCCTCAGTAGCCTCATCCCTGGAAGAGTCGAAACTACTGGAAAGTCAATGGGGTCTTGTTGGTACTCCAGTACTGATGGTGTGGTGAAGGGGATCAATCACATCCTCATGGGCAGACACTGGAGGATCCTACAGAACTGCAAGGTCTACAGAAGTGCCCTGTTTGTGAATTCTCACCACGGACTTGTTGTTGCTACTCTGAAGATTCAGCTTAGGTCCAGTAGGCTACCACGTACTAGAACAATGAGGCTGGACCTGGCCAGACTCCAGGATCAGGCTGTTTCTAATGCGTTTGCATGCAGTTTGTGTGATGAACTTGCAGACTTGGGTGCAACTGCTGATTGTAATGTGATGTGGGAAACCTTCCGTGACAAAACCCTGAGGGTTGCGTTGTTGTTGCCTGTATTCCCAGGAAGAAGTGTTTCATCTTGTAGGACACCCTGGATATTGTCAAGGGGAGTCACAGTGCATGACTTGATGGCAACTCCAGTCTGTACCAAGGACTGAGAAGGATGGCTGTGAGGGCCCTGAGGGCAGATGAGGTGTTTGTTAGAGGCATCGGTGTGCAAGTGACACACCCTCTATGGTCTAGCGACCCATGCCCAGGTCACAAAGGAATCGACCCATTACACTTATCCAAATCTGTTCTTCAGAGAGTCGCAGTCAGAGCAGGTGATGGAACGGTCCTTGTGGATGACACCGCAGTTGTGACTCACTGGGCCGGCTCCTTTGAGCAGCTTTTTAAAGCTGGTCCTTCGGCTAGGAATCCATAGTCCACAGAGGCTGATCGTCTGATTAGCTGTGAGGCACCCAGTCTCACTGAGATTGCACAGGTGGTGAGCCAGCTGGGGGTAGGGAAGGCTGCAGGGATCTGTGGTATCCAGGGTGAACTTCCCCAGGCTGGTGGTAAGGCTGTCCTCCTGGCATTGTAAGCAGTGTTACTTTTGACAAGAATTTCAAAATTAAAACACCCATCAAATTTAACTATGCCCATTTTTATACTGTAATAATTTTTGTTATTAGGGCATCAAAACACTTATCAAACACCCATTTAACTATGTGCAAAACCTGCTTTCACAATTTACAATAACCCTTCTTGGAAAACAGAAAGTACATAATACAGTAAAATAGCTGAAACGTGTGTCAATTAGTGTGTCATTTAAGACTAAGCATTAAATTTTTCTTTCTGTTTACCAGATTCACTTATCTCGGTTTAGTTCAGGAAGACACGTCTCTTCAAGGTGACCCTTGCACATGTGTGTGTGTGTGTGTGTGTGTATCCATGAACACTAAGAACAGTATCTAAAGAAACTTAACTTTTTCCACCTTTCTAAATTGCTCCCTCGCCTCACCCCATGTTTTGTGCTCTCCTTGGCTGTAGCTCACGCCACACTTATTGCCAGTCATAGCATCTTTCACACCTACAGGATGTGGAGTTGCCGACAGGTCCAGATATTTAGCCTGCGTCTGCGACGCACCGACGATGCCGTCGTTTTGCGTTGTGAACAGTTTACAGACAGCGATCGAGTACCGATTTGCTAGCACCAATCGCACACTGATTTGCCTCATATCTGGGGGTTTTGTCTGCAATTTCCAAAGACTGTGATTTATTTTGTCTGCCAAAACAGAGCCAGCGATTTTGTCTCATCTTTACGCGTCTCAGCGTATCAAACAGAAATTTTGCCATAATTTTCATTGTCAAACATTTTTTCATTTATGTTGTCGTTACAATTTAGTCATGAAATAAAAGGCCGTCAACGAATGCTTATCAAAATTTTCCTTGACAGAATTAACACCGATTGCAAACAATCTTCCATTTTGGAGATGGGTGTCATCCCAACTGACTGGAAAACGGGACTTCTTGTTCCTATCTAGAAAGGGAAGGGTGATCACCTGGATTGCAGCAACTACAGGGGTATAACACTGCTCTCACTGCCAGGTAAGGTCCTTGCTAGGGTCATCTTCAACAGGATCTGTGATCCCTTGCTTGCCTACCAGCGACCATCTGTTCTTATACCTAAGAAGTCTACCATCAACCACAGCCTGACACTGAGTTTTTTTGCAGTATTTGTCGTTTAGGTCATGTTTTAAGTAATTTATAAACCATTCACAACAATGATAATGCATTCAAAAAGCATTATAAACATGGCTATAAATATTTATCAAAAGGCATAACACATTATAGCCATGTGTATTATGCATTATGTATGGTTTGAAGCTCTCATCTATAATTCACATAGATACCGTTCTAATGCATTATAATGGTCAGTATAAGCATCAAGGATGCTTTGTACTGTATTATAAAGTTATGTATAGTGGAAAAGGTATCTATGGAGGCTCTGATCGGGGCTCTCAAGAAACTGAGCAAGAAGTCTGAGTGTCTGAGTTAATGAGAGTCTTAGATAAAAACCAAGATCCAGGCTGTTAATCACTTCTTGGGCACAGCCAACAGTAGTGTGTCTGTATGCGGGGAGAATGACAACCTCATTGACAGGTTCATTTACCTCGGCAGCGACATTCATGTCTCTGTTGACTCATCCTACGAAGTCAGCGGGTGGATTGGGAGAGCATGGGGGGTCAGGAGGTCACTGGAAAGGGGTGTGTGGCGCTCCTGATATCTTTGCAAGAGGACAAAGGTCCAAGTCTTCAGATTCCTGCTGCTCCCTGTCTTGCTGTATGGCTGTGAGACATGGACGCTATCCAGTGAGCAGATGAAGACTCCTTTGGTACTGTGACTCTTCAGAGAATCCTTGGGTACCGCTGGTTTGACTTTGTGTCGAATGAGTGGTTGCTCATGGAGTCCCAAATGAGGCACATTACCTGCATTGTGAGGGAGCGTCAGTTATGGCAGTACGGCCATGTGGCGCGTTTCCCTGAGGGGGATCCGGCTCACAGGATTCTCATTGCTGAGGACCTGAGCAGCTGGACCAGGCCAAGGGGACGCCCACGTAACACCTGGCTGGGGCAGATGGATGGGCACTTCCGGCGGGTGGGACTGGACCGTGTGTCAGCATAGGGGGGTTGCCAACTGGGATGCTGAGGGGTTTCATAGTGTGGTGGGTGCGGCAACACTCTGTACCAGTGCATGCTCCCCAACCTGACCTAACCTGACCTTTACGTTACCATTTTTAATGTTTTAAAAACATTATCGGACACCTCGGGAATCATTAGTGATAATGTTAAATATTCAGCCCCTGAAAGAAAGTTAAGCAGTCATATCAGACAAGCAGGCTTCCGTGTATTCTAAGTAAATGTAAATTCTACATCAATGTAGCAGCTGTCTTGACAGTTGACTCCCTTTCATTTGATTCTAATTTGTGTAATTACAGTGGCTATATGTTGCTATGGACAAAACATATTTTCATGTGAAAATGACAACCATTTAATTGTAAACAGAAGGTATTTTAAAGTAAATATATGATATTTAAAACCTTGTGTATTGGTGTGTATTAGTCAAGGTATGTTAACAACTGTTTATTCAATTCTTCAGCTTTTAATCGCTGAACTCAGTGATATATATAATGCTGTTGAAAGCTCAAATTTACCCTGTAATATATAACAAGTATTGTCTGCCATTTAATAGGGGACAGGCTCTGACTGTCGCTTATGTACACCAGTACAGAGTATCCAGCCTTCTTGAAGACATTGGTTGGGGTGCTGGAAGGTGCCCCCTCTGGGGACTCTATTGTCCTACTGGGGGACTTCAACGCTCATGTGAGTAAAGATAGTGAAAACTGGAAGGGTGTGATTGGGAGGAATGGCCTGCCTGTTCTGAACCTGAGTGGTGCTCTGTTATTGGATTTTGTGCTAACCACAGTTTGTCCATAAAGAACACCATTTTTGAGCATAACAGTGATCATAAGTGCACCTGGCACCAGAGCACCCAAGGCAGCAGATTGATGAGAGATTTTGTAGTTGTTTCATTGGATCTGCGACGGCATGTCTCAGACACCAATGTGAAGAGAGGACCTGAGCTGTCAGCTGATTACCACCTACAGGTGAGTTTGATATCAAGAGATTGAGATCCAATGGTAGGGAGGATGCCGGATAGACCTGGTACACCCAAATGCATAGGAGGGTGTGCTGGGATTGTCTGGCAGTGGCCTCTGTCTGGGTAGGGTGGCCACTTGTCTGGATTTCGTCTGGACAGCCCACTGCCCAGACTACTGTTGGGTGTCACCTTTTAGCCTCCTTGTCCTTTTTTCCTGCAGTTTACTCACCAACAACTAGCACCACTTTCCCCCAGCCCCAGTCAGTCATAAAATGTGAAATCCCTGCACATACATACTATGGATGCCGAGAATGGCCACCCCAGCTCACCAGCATTTGATGGTGTCCTCTATTTTGACCCTTGGTCCTCTTTTCAGAGTCATGCCAGTGGTCACCCTATGTCTGGGAGATCTTCAGCTCGCGCCTTTGGCAGAACTTCTCTTGCATCCTGAGTGAGGGTGGGGACATTGAGCCTGAATGGCCCATGCTCCGGGACTCCATTGCTGAAGCAGCTGTGCAGAGCTGTGGCTGTAAGGTTGTTGGTGCCAGTTGTGGTGGCAATCCCTAAACTCAGTGCTGAACACCAGTGGTAAAGAGAGCTGTCAGGCTGAAGAAGGAGGCCTTCCAAGCTTGGTTAGCTTATGAAGCACATACAGTTGGGACGCTAACAGGAAGTGCAAACGGTTAAATAATCTTTTAATACATACAACCCTTTCACTTGAATTAATGGGGAGAGGCTGTATTAAGCACTAATGACATGCAATAAAGTTTTAAATAATAGCTACAGATTATAAGTTGAAAGTTAAAATTTTATTTTCGGAGAATTCATACAGTGTAATAAGTATTCTATCATTTTGGTGATATTGTTTCTTTGCAGTAGTTTTTCCTCAGCAACAAAACATGTGATTCAACAAAAATACGAGATACAATTTGTTCAGAAGTTTTATTACTGAGGTAAGTATAAGTTTAAAGGTACCAAAACAATTCTAAAATTCTCTATGCATATGAATGCCAATGTCATGCACTAAAATGCACTAAAAATGAAAGCACAGCCAGTCCGATGCCCATGACATAGTACCGTACATACAGTAGTACAGTAAAACATAGTAACTATGTTGTACCAGGGTTTGCATGTTTTTCTTTTGCCTGAATTTTGGGGAATTTAGGGAAAAGTACATGATTAGGGTGATGTGGTGACTTTGGAGGGACTGACATGTCCTTCAGGGTAACTTCTACCATGTGCTTTCTGGGGTTGGCTGCCAGCTCATCCCAGCCCTCTGTGATCGATGGAGAATTCAGCGAATCACACAGCATATACTCTATAAGACAGTTATTTAATAGTGGCAAATAAATAATAAGCTGTACAAATTTTCCTGCAAAATTGTATAAGTGCATGCTGACTTTAGACAGTAGTCCAAAACACGTCTTTAGGTGGAATGTAGCAAAGGGTGATGATATTTGTATTCATGGTAAAATGGCTGCGCTGACTCATACTGAGCTCAGAAAATGCCAAGCGGTATCCCCAGAAGGCTGTCTCAGCCAGCTGGTGCTCACGCGCGGTCCTATAATTCACCAATGTCAAGCAGTTTGGACTGTGCAGTAATGTCACAACAAACTAAAGTCAGTCGAGCCGAGGAAAAGAAAACTGTCTCCACTTATTGGGAAACACATAGAACACTAACGAAACTGAAATGACATGTGATTTATCATAAAGAAGAAGACACATAGATAGGGACTCCAGGCACCAGTGGAACTGGATGCACATGAATATCATTACACCATTTTTCAGTAAAACGAGAAATAGACATATTTTATAGAAAAAAATTACAAGGAAACATTTGGTCCCCACAATGTAACATAATGCACGCACACACACACACACACACACACACACACACACACACACACACACACACACACGCATATACACAAAACACATTTAGTCTCCCAAGTTATGATCATTTCTACTTCCACTCTAATTTCCATTTCAAGTCAGAAATTCACCAGAACTGTAATTTTTTTTTTCTTGCACTTTTATTATGTCACTTTAACATTAATTTACTTTTACTGAATAAAGACTTTAAAGTACCTTTTTCTTCTTCTGTTAAGAATGCCACGAATATAGTAATTGCTGTATATTCTTAACATCATTCATATCTTTTGACAGCAATATTCATATAATTTTATTAGAAATCACAGATAAAGTCTTCTAAGCTTAGCGCTGGAAAGATGATTAAAGCCAAAGTGAAGAGAGAAGTTTCTCTTGGCCGTTCTTTAATCTCTCTGTAATCTCACCCCATTGAGGAGCGGGGAGTGTGAATGCGGGGCGGCGGGGCACTGGGGCTACTCAGTGTGCTGCCGGAGGCCCCGGGGGCGGCTGGGGTATTAGCAGCAGGCTAAGCGCCTGTCATGTCACCGTCAGGATTACGCCCGAAGACAACTGGGAAGACAGAAATAAGCCCTGTGGAGCATTAATGTTCTTTTGACGGTAATACTGTGGAGTTTGTCTTTTCAGATTGCCTAGACATTTTACCTCTGTTCCGATGTTAATAGTCTAAGTATGTGCTATCCTGCATTTAGAGATAAGATGTGTATCCGAAATTTTTAACGTTACCCCTGCAACCAGTTCATTAAATGGTGCACTGCACACTGTTTTATTTATATTTGAAGAAATAGCTCATGAAAGCCAATAAGGAAGTAACAGGGATGCTGCTTAAGGGCGGGGTACCCAGGCACAGGAAGCCCCCATCACCACTCACATTTTTATGCATTTCATTTCACGCCTCCAATTACTGTTTCTTAGTAATCCGCATTGAATTGTGATTATGCATTACCAATCTGAAATTCACTGCACAGGGAAGTCATTATCTCCTTAATGATTGCACAGAAACAATACACATTTACTCAACTGTGAAGTTAGGCCATCTATCAAGACTCTGAATTTTTAAAATTGTGAGAAAAAATGTATTCCAGATTTAAATATATATTATCCTCTTTTGATTTAAATATTGATAATTAGAAGCAAAGCACCATTGATAGAATTCTGTATTTGCCTCAGTGCACTGGCTTTCTAAGAAAAATATTGTCTAAATTATTCTGAATCTTGATCCAGTGCACTGTCGGCCAAACTGACTGACCTTAATAATTTATCAATGAATAATTTCTTGCCCAATTTATCAGTCAACCCACCTTTTTAGTGGGGTATTTCACATTTAATACTTTGCTAAGAAGGTTTAGTTTGGTATTAAGGGTGAAGCACAGTCCCCAGAGGTCTGATCTCTTGACCTCAACACTACTTTCCTAATGACTAGTCATAGTAAAGGGCCTCCATTCATGGCTTTGGGGATAACAACCACAGGCTATTGCAAGACCCTTATACACAAATGCCTTTAAAGAGCTGAATTCCTCACCACTCTGTGGAGGAATGAGACTATTAATTTTTGACACCTTTTAAGTTTAAACTCTTTGTGACCAGCAGGGAGGGATGAAGAGACAGTGATGGCTGTCTCTCCCAGCAGAATGCGTTCATGAGTTTTTGAGAGCTCTGTGAAGTTCTCAGCCTCAGCTAAGCTCTCAGAATCAGGCCTGTGTGAATCGGGCTCCCGCTCTTTCTCTACCCCCAGGCGTTGTGGTCCCAGGCAACTTTCCCCTGCCAAAAAGGAGGCAATGAAGTGGGGACAATATTTTATGGCCCCTACCATCACTCAGTACGTTTACTTGAACAGCTAAGTCGAGCTATGGTTATAGCTTGACTAAACCACTTAATCGGACTACTGCCCTTGTCCCAGTATACATGCACGGGAGGGGAATCGATTTATTGATCAAAGTATGTCCGACTCCACTACAGTAGGTGGCGATATGGCTCCTTTCAGCTTGTTAGTATTTGGCCTTTTCCGGTTGACCTATTACGTCACAGATATTAAAATATAATAAAATCAATAATAATGGATGCGTGGACAAATGAAGTGACGCAAGGTTTAATTACGATCTGGTCGGGGGAACAAATACAACAAGATCAGGATAGCAACAAGAAATAAAGTATTTTGCATAGCATACTATGACAACATGGTATTGGAAATTATTCAAATATTGTAATGTGATTTTGTTGTAATAAATACTGGGGTATTTACGAAACAAAAAAGGAGTTCAAAATAAATTTCTCATGAACGTGTCTAGGAGTGATTTAAACAGCAAGGATGAAAATGATTGTCTCGGAGAACGCATGCAGCGCTCATGCAAATGCAGCGAAGGTAAATTTTCAATTGATCTTTAATCATATACTAGATAATCTTGAAAATTAATAATCATTAAAACTGCAAAACTTGCTAGGTTTTTTTCATATGACAGAGCAAAAATGTTTTAGTGAGACTTAAACTCCCTGTGCTATAATATCCAGTTTTAATGGGAGTGGAAAACCAACGCCTTGAAGTACCAAAAGTACAGTACCTGGTACCCAAGTACAGTACAGTACCCAAGGCGCACCCCTCCTCACGCCCGTCCCACAGGCACACTGCCTAGCCACACTGGCCCCAGAATTTCCTGCTCCTGGACTCTCAGTGCGTTCAATCTCTGTAGCCCTAGTTCCTGTCCCGTCCCCCGACCCTGTGACTCCAGTTCCTGTCCTGGCTCCCGACCCTGTGACTCCAGTTCCTGTACTGGCTCCCGACTCTGTGACTCCAGTTCCTGTCCCAGCTCCGGACCCCGTGTCAGCTCCAAACCCTGTTCCCGAGACGCACTCCCTGCCGCACCTTTACCTGAGGAGTTCCCCAATCATCTGACCACCGCTCCTTCTAGAGGTGGAAGAGGAATTTCAGTGGGACCCCTTGGGAATCACCTTAACACCAGCCCCTGTGATCCCCTCCAGACAAACACCCTGACATCCACTCTGTCACAGATCCCGGCCAGAACCCCGTCTCTTAGTCTCTTGCAGAGGGAGAGGCCATGTACACCGGGGTTGGGTCCTGCCCATCCTGCCCTCAGGTTCACCTTCGGTCCCCCTTGCTTCTGCCCAGCATTCGCAGATGGTCCCCCTGCCTCCTGCTTGGCTGTTGCCTGCGGTCCCCCTGGCTCCTGCCCGGCTGTTGCCTGCAGCCCCCCCCCCACGTTGACTCGTCGAGCGTCTACAACCCCACCTGCGACGACTAGCCGGCTTCGCCATTGCCTGTGGCGGCTTCAACTCCTTCCTCGCCTCTTCTGGTGACCCCTTCGTCTCCTCCGGTAGTCTCTTCGCCTCCCCCCACCCTTTGCCTCTTTGCCCCCTGGTTTGGTTCCCCCTGTGGGTGGTTCCCCCGTGTTTGATCCCCGTCCATTTCGTTCTCCCTTGCCCCCACCTGGTCCTTGTCCTCCTTTGGTTGGTGTGCCCCGTGGTGTTGTTCCTTCATTGTCCCCTTCCTTGTTGTCTTTGTGTCTTGTGTTTCCGTATTTAGTGTCCCTGTTCATGCCTACGTTTTGGCAGCTGCTGTCCTGGTTCTTGTCCTGCTTGTCCCTTGTGCCTTAGCTGTTCCCCTTGGTTCGTTGATGTCTTTTACTTTTGTTTCCACAGGTGCTGTTGTCCTGTTGTGCCCTGAGTCCCGTCGTGTTCCCTGTTTGGTCCCTTCGGTGCCTAAGTGAGTTTCTGTGAGTGTTTCCCCAGTCAGGTCATTGAAGTCTTAACGTCGCTTCTGCCTTTTCCGTACTTCCGAGTCTGTCTTACCCGTAATACACCCGTGTTCACCTGACTCCCTGACTCCTGAGCCTGCTTCCCCGCTCTGTGCCAGTGTTTACATGACACCCTGACTGCTTCTACAGGAGGAACTATTGCAAATTTACGAAACAACTACTATTGGTACTTTGCCTTTTCCATTGACTTCTGGTCAAGTACCGGTACCAAAAGTTCTAGTACCAAAAGTCCCAAACCAGCTCCTTCTTCTTCGGTACTGTGGTACTTTGTGGTGGGACTTGTAATGGGTTCTTGTCAATTATGCAAACAGCCTGCCATTGAAACACATACACTTACAATGGTGCCTTGAAAACAATTACAAACTCAGAAAACAACGATAAACAAAACTTCCCTGCGCTATAATATCCATACAGAATTGAAACCAAGAAAAAGCCTGATCTTTTATCTAGCTGATTAGCCATCTGAGAATTGCATATGCATAACATGCAATGTTGGTACTGAATTAATATTGCCATCATCCAGCCTTATAATATAGTACATGCAGCCATTTTTAAAATTCAATACAAAATACCCCGCCTCACGTTGTGATGTCATTCAGCGGTACCAGAGCCAATGGAAAACACCTTGAAGTACTGTACTTTTGGTACTTTCTCAAAGTACCAAAGGTACGGTACTGGTGCTGTGGAAAAGCGCCCTAAGTCGGTATTATCCTGTTTCCATTATTCTGAGTAAAACATCTGATGAAGGTTATCAAGGGCTTTTATTCCAGAGAGCACAGAGTAGTGAATCAGATTGGATTGTTAGAAGTTGGCCAACACAGTTGCAGACGTCATCGTTCACAGGGACTATCGAGTGATTGTCAGAGTGCACAGCAAACGATATCCCACTGTGGAGATACAGGTGGCAGTCTAATCAGTGCCAGTCAAGCCTGAGCCAGGTAAAAGCTTGCTGATGCCTAGCCTGTGCTGGAGCTCAGCCTGCCGTTAAGCTGTCATCTCAGAACTTCCATTCAGTCTTTGGTGAGTGTGCAACCTCACTGTCATGTCCGGCGAACGGCGAGCGAGCAAGCAGGCGAGCGAGCCAGGCATATGAATGAAACGGCGTTTATTACGGGGAAACCAGCACACAGGAAAGCACACGGTAACTCACGTAAACGCACGTCAATGACAGACCTGGGGAGACGGACTACAACGCGGACTAAATACACAGGACTACGAGCAGGAAATGCAAAACAGCAGGTAAACGGAAGGATTCCACACGGGGTTAACGAGATCAATCATGACACTCACCACCTTGAGGCCTGAAGGTCCAACAGGGCAGGTTATCTTTTGTGTGTAGATATATGCAGGAGATCCGTCTCCTCATCCTGTCGTTATCGGTGGCTGTGCTGATGCTTTTTCCAGAATTTCCAGCTCCGTATCCAACACCACTACCTGCCATTGTCCCTCAAACTCCACATCTGCTCATCAGTAGCCTTCCAGCATGTCTTGGCCAACTTACCTTCCCTGATTCGACAGACAAATGGCAGTTCAGTTCCATTGCTGAGAGCAAAATAACTACACTGCCAATATACAGTAGTGCAATGAGAACTGCAGCCTGATACTTAAAGACCATTGTATGTAATGGATGCCAACACTACTGAATAACAGAGTAGTAGTCAGTGATAGCTTTATGATGATATAATCCATCAGGTGCCAAATTAGACAGGCTGAAGCTTTCATCTGATCTTATTCCTCACTCAATTCACTTTTACACTTTCAATACTTTAATTATTGGAAGTCATCTTCGGCAACAACGAAGGGGCTGACTTGCTATAGATAAAGCCAGTTTAGTCCAATAGACCCACTACTTACAAATCTGACAGTCCTTTCAGTAGTTTTGCATAGATTCCCCATGCAGTGACCCTGCTATCATCTCACCGGACGTGAGCAAGCATGCATGTGAAAATGTACATGTGCACAGATTAATGCCATTGTGCCAGTATTTGGAGATGCAGAATTGAGTCCAGAAAAAATATTAAAATGTAAAAAACACTGATACCCTGTTATAACGAACCATGTCAGTCCGGCATATTCCCAGCACTGCTTGGAATTCCAGGGAAATGAAGCAAACAAAGTGTTTTTTTTTAAAATTTTCGCTTTTATCTTCTGCACAAACACAGCAGCTATGTGTCAGATTAACGTCCTCTAAGGCACTGCAGCTACAAAATCGCTTTAATTAAAACTGGAGGCGGAACTGAAATGTAGTTACAGACCCATTTCTGCTACTGTTTGCTAATGGCCTTCCCAGTTTACTCTCTGTCATCAAACTGAGAAATTTTCCCGCCTCGTATGTCTTAGTCGCCAGAAATATGTCTGGAACACCAGTGCAAATGCAGAATATCTTGCCTTTTATTTGTCATAAGCTTAAAATCTTTCGAGGTCATTCCAGTAACTATTTGCAAGGCATAGTCTTCGCTTGTCAGGGTGGCTCAGTGGGTAATGCTCACACCTTGTGCATTGGTGTTTTGAATCCTGCCTCCATTGTGCCTAAGTGGACTATCCATGTTCTCCCCCTTACAGTTAGGCTACATGGTACAGTATATCTAAATTGCCTGTAGTGTATGACTATGTGTGCAGGTGGCCTGTAATGCATTGACGTCTTGTACACCAAGCTTGTGACTTGGGCTGCATGAGATCCGGACGACTGCCGCTAGAAGATGGATGACTGGCTTTCCATTATCTTTGAGTAGATATTGTCAGAAATCGGGGTATCTAAGTACAGGGAAAATGGAGGACCCAGACTAAAACAACACAAACCAAGTGTGACCACAACCCTGCAAATTACAAGCTTCCATCACACTACCTATAATCATGTTTTTTTAAGTTCTAATGATTTGTGTTCAAGTTGGCTGGAAGTTAAAATAAGAATAATCTCCATTTTCATCGTCATTATTGTCATAATATTAAGATGATGAGTCGCATCAAGTCAACTCGGAAATTTCATTGTAACTATAGCTAGACTGTGAGTAAAATCCTTATCAGACAAAAATATTGCAATATATTTTTTCTTATCATCCTCCTGGCCAAGCAAGAGCTTGGATGAAAAATGGTGCAACTCTGTCTTTTTCATGTTGACCAAGAGTGTGAAATTACATTTAAGCAAAAACAACAGAAGCCGCTATTGTGGAGCATTTTCTTTGAAAGGCCTCTGTTTAGTCTATCACTGCTGGTGTACTGTGTGTGTATGTGTGTGTGTGTGTGGTCTGTGTGTGTATGTGTGTGTGTGTGGTCTGTGTGTGTACGTGTGTATGGTCTGGGTGTGTATGTGTGTGGTCTGTGTATGTACGTGTGTGTGGTCTGTGTGTGTATGGTCTGTGTGTGCGTGTGGATTAGGTTTATATTACATTGTGGGGACCAAAATCTTGTATTTTGTTTGGTTACTTATGGTTAAGGTTAGGGCTGGGTAGGGGTTGGGTTAAGATCGTCATGTTGGGATTAGAGTTTTTCTCCATAGAAATGAATGGAGAGTCTCCGCAAAGATATTATTACATACCTGTGTGTGTGTGTGTGTGTGTGTGTGTGTGTGGCTGCCTCTGTGTGATTGATCACATATGTGTAGATACATGACTCCTTTGTATTCCAGACTGGGTTTGTGAGCCAGTGCACATACACTGGACCTATACCTGTGTGAGCAACCTGTGTCTGTGTGTGACTAGACTACAAGTGTCAGACTATAGATCTGCAGGTCACTGATTGATTGCTGCTTTTGGGTAAAGGTCAATGCCTCTAGATGTCAGCAAGACCACCCAGACCCCTACTGCCCCCTACATGTAATAGAAAGAACAGCTACACAGCTACACTCTGTGCAGAGCCTCATAATCTGCTCACACCTGGACAGCAGGGTACCAGATTCTTAATGAAGGTGAACAGTAAAGATTGCACGACATTTACATTTACAGTTACATTTATGTCTGGTTTATATGCAGGGATACATCTTTCACTGTGTGCTTATGATGGTTATAGGTTATACATGCAGGCAATGCTCTTAAGATGTCCCCTTTGTTGCAGGATGCAGCGCAGTAACCGGGGGGGGGGGGGGGGGGGGGGGGGGGGGGGGGGGGGGGGGGGGGGGGGGGGGGGGGGGGGGGGGGGGGGGG